>CAJNDT010002046.1:774153-900981 GCA_905221615.1 Symbiodinium sp. CCMP2592
ATAGTTACCCAACTGATAACCCGTATGACTAAGTCCCATGATCCTTTAAGTAAACCCGAAGGGCCCCTTCTAGAACCCTTATAGATCCCTTTAAACCCCAACTGATCTCCCGTATGACTAAGTCCCAGGATCCTTTAAGCAGGTGTATGCTTCGGATGGTGCCTGCTGCGCTACCTGCAGCCGGGACCTCACCGAGGACTGGTAGGGGCTTGATTAGGGTTTAGGGTTTAGGGTTTCGGTTTGTACTTGCAGGGGCAGGGGACTTAGTAAGTAGGGTTATAAGTAGGGTTATGATTGGGGTAAGTCCATGTAGGGTACTTACAACTCTCCTTCTAACCATACGTACTAAGTCCCCTGCCCCTCCAAGTGGGGTTTAGGGTTTCGGTTTGTAGGGTATGTCTGTACGGTTAAGGGTTTAAGTTTGGAGTCTTAGGGTCAGGTTGAATACCGCAGGGTCATAACCCTAAGCACGAAAGCTTAGCAGGCGACCGGAGTGCGGGGATTAAGAATAGTCATGATAATACTCGTGCGACTGATAATACCAATAGTACTAGGAATATTAGTGGTACTATAATCATAATACCATTAGTACAGAAAAAAGTAATACTACGATAAACACGAAAAGCATACCTAATGCCAACAATACTCTAGATACTAGTCGTGCGCTAAAGATGCTTGTGTGGGTTTCTGATTGAAAGATACGAGTAGTGCGAATAATGCAAATACCTCTAAAAATACCATGCATGCGATCCATACCAATCATATTGACAAACTCAGGATACTTGTGAGGGTTTCTGATTGAAAGAACTCTTAGAAACTCTAAACCCTGCAGGAGAAAGGGCCCATTGCATTTAAAAAAGAACCCACTTGACAGGAAAGATGCGGCCGCTGCGACGCCTGCAGACTGGACCTTTGTAGCTCCTGCGCAGATCAGGTTCCCACGGAAGTGCAGGGGTTTAGGGGTTTACTTGGAGTGGCAGGGGACTTAGTAAGTAGGTTACAAGTAGGGTGGTAATTGGGGTAACTCCGTTTGGGATACTTATAACTTTACTTATAACCTACTTACTAAGTCCCCTGCCCCTCCAAGTAGGGTTGTAAGGGTTTCGGGCGTAGGGTTTAGTAGAATGATCATGGACTGGGGTTTCGTGTTTAGGGTTCCCGGAGATTCATTCCAAAACCCTCGTAAGTCAAGGAGTATACCTCAGACCATAGTAGGAAACATTTGCAAGATTTATGGTATATTCCTTCATTACGGGATTTTGGAGTCTGTGTTTCAAGGTCGAGGGTCGGGATTGGAGCTGAGAGGAGCATGGCGACGAGGCCACGGGATGATACCCGAAGCCCTAAGTGAGCCCTGAACCCTAAAACCTCAAGTCCTACTTGGAGGGGCAGGGGACTTAGTAAGTAGGTTGTAAGTAAGGTTATAATTGGGGCAACTCCATTTAGGGTACTTACTCTACTTATAGCCTACTTACTAAACGGTCGAATAATCTGTAGAAGATAGATATATTCGGCACTTACTAGTAGCTTTATTATAGACTGTTACTGTATGGGGGCAGTACCCAGCCCAAAGCTTCACACCTGCCGGGCATGCCTTCCGGAGAAGCGGGAAGCTTCGGGAAGAAGCAGACCTAAACCCGAAACCCTGAACCCTAGGCCCTAAACCCTCAACTAAAAGCCGCCTGAGCCTGGTCACTCAACCCGAAGATTTAAATTGAAGACGCTTGTACCTGTACGGTTCAGGGGGACAGAACCATAAGTGCATTTATCTTCTAGTCCTCATGTGCGTTCGGGCTGATGGTCATCGTTTTTGTATCAGTCCAGTATCATGCGTCATGTGTTTTAGTTTCAGTTTAGGGTTTAGGATTTATCTTGTCCGAAAGTGGGTGGTTGTGATTTATTCATGGTTTGGTCCGGTCCCACGGTCTAGGTCAAATAGAACTTCAGCTGACTCATAGATTGTGGTCATAAACTCGGCTGAGCACTCCTCGAACCTTATGTAACCTATGATCCCTGAAGCCTGAAAACTAAACCCTAAACCCTTAAACCCCAGACCCTAAACCCTAAACCCTTAAACCCAAACCCTAAACCCTAAACCCTTAAACCCCAAACCCTAAAGCCCTAAACCCTTATCCTGAAGCCCTTTAAGCCGCCTGTAAAGCCCAAGAAACACGAGGGAGCTCTCCCATGGTCAGGCGCAGCTTGCCCGCACCCGCGGCTTCGTGGAGGGGGCTGTGGTGCGGATGACGATGGACGACACGGAGTCCCGGCTTCTAAGAGTTTACGGCTTCTCGAAATAATTGGTATAATCGTAGCATGATGTAGACCCCAAACTGTATTCTAAGACCCCTGAACCCCAAACCCTGAACCCTGACATAATTGCGGCAGGCTTCCCCCCAAGCCTTATTCCAACACCCCCTCAACACTAAACCCTCTCATTGCTCCGGCATAACATATAACCCCCTCCCTCCCAAAAAAAACAGACCACCTATTCTAGGCATCACCAGCCCCTAACCCTAAACCCTAGCTTCGGTTTGGGGAATAGGGGCCTTGAGTTCGACTCCCCAGTACCTAAGGACTGACGGCTGTTCCTCAAAAGAGAGCCTTACGCCCTTCACCCTACAGTAAACCCCATAAAGTTGGAAACCGGATAAAGCTAAACCCGAAATCCTACATCCCAAACCCTAGACCCTAGACCCTAAACCCTCAACCCTGTAGGCCCTCAACCCAGAATCCTACATCCTTGGCCCTAAACCCTCATGGGAGTTTTCGAAAATTGGGGGTACCTTATTTTGGGGCCCTTATAATAAGGATCCGACTATTTCGGGTACCATATTAGGGTCCCCTATTTTCAGAAAACCCCCTCATGTCAAGGGACCTCGAAGTCTGGCCTCGAGTTTGCCAGAGACTCCCACGAACGGCTTGAATCACTAGGTGGCACTTTTTTTTTTTTTTATTGCCCCTTATGTTTCCTAGAGAGGCACCTATTCATAAATACGTTTAAGGGCCACGAAACTACAACCAAATCAAGACATGTGCCTTGAATGAAAGTAGCAACCACATGGGTAGTTCTCTAAATTAGCATCCCTTTTCGGTCCCTTTTATAGGGGTCCCGTCCTATATTGGGGACTTAAAAATGCACCTAGCCTAAAGAACTATGACTTGAGGTATATTCCTGAATTAAGGGGTCTGGAGTTTGGGTGTTAGGAGAGCACAGGCTGTGGAGTCGAGAATTTAAGGGTTTAGGTTTCTGGGTTTTCGGAATGAAGGCATGGTCATGCTGAGGATTGTGGGGTTAAGCTTTACAAATTTACAATCTTACAAACCATGCCCGTTTCTTGTCTGACCCCGACGAACGTCTTGCTCAAGAAATCATCTTGATCTAGTGATCCTTCGTCCTAAGTCCTAAACCCTATAAACCCATTGACTCAGTGACCCTTCTTTTTCGCAGTTTAGATTTGCCGGGACATGCCCTAGGAACCTTAAAACAATCGCTACTGTAACTTCCGTTTGCTAATATTCGCTTCTCGCAACGTCAGCACTGGCGTGGCGAGGTCGATCGTTCACTGCTGTAGTACAGAAGCCCCAATATATGCATATTTATATATATATATATGTATATATATATATATATAGAAATGTAAATATAAATATCTATATATATATATATATACGTATATGCATGCACATGTATATGTGTGTTAAAGTTTATATATTATATGCATACCACTACAATGTCTGAGGGTTCCTGGTCAAAATAGTGAGATGCTGTGAATCTGCAAAGGTGATGGGCCAGTGATGGGTTTTGCGGTTCAAAGGTCTAGGGTTTAGGGTTGTGGTTATAGCCCGGCCGCCGGAATCTACACAGCAACCACACCCCGATGGAATCCCAAATCCTCGTAAACCATAATGCCGAAATCTTAAACCTAAAACCTTAAAGCTCCAAAGCTCGAAACCCCATGCCCTGAACCTCGAAATCCCAAACCCTAAACCCTAAGCCCCAAACCCTGAACCCTAAACTCTAAACCCCCTGACCCATAATAGATAAAAAAAGCACCCTTCCAGGATATCGAGTGGGACCACTGCCCAGGCCCGGGGGGGGGGGGGTGTTTGGACTGTGAGCGCTCCTGAGTGAAAAAAGCATACTTTCGCCAGTGATCTCAGTGATTGAGGGGGTTTTCTGTCTTAGGTTGTTTCAAGGGGTCTCCAACGGTTCAGCATAGGGATTTCAATACTTCAAACTGCTTGGGATAGATAATGCTGTAAATATTTGCGAGAACCCAAAGGAATACGTACTACGTATTGCAACTTCAGGCCCGTTTTGATTTCCCGTGCTGTGTCAGCGTGGCCCAGAGCTTGAACGCTGAAAACCTTAAACCCTGTAAGCTGATCCCAGTCTAAACACCCCAAGCCCTATATAAACCCTAAACCCTAAACCCGACTGTAGGTAAGCTGAACCCAGAGGCCCTTCCTCCAACTTAAGCGTGAAACCCGGCAACTGCAGGAGGCTGCATGAGCTTCTCGCGGGGTGCCTTGGCTTTCAAGTAACAGCAGCAGCAGTTGGAGGATTACACCCTCAAGACGAGTATGTGTGTGGAAAGGAATGTTGGGCTTGCCCCTGAGCTTCCATCTCACGGTAGTGGCCCTCTGTGTCACTCTTTCACTGGCCCTTTGAGTTGCCCTTTGGCAACCATTGTAGTAAAGGGCCACACCAGAGCGCATCACTGTAGCCACTCTTGGGGCACCTCTTCACCTCCGGAAACTAGGGTTGTTATTGGGGTACTATACTTATATTTACTTATATCCCCAATTAAGGGACCTATAACCACGGTTACTAAGCCCCATGATCCTCCAAGTACATCCTGCCAGGCATCACTATCCGGTTTTCAACGAAAGACGGGCTGTGTTTCGACCTTGAACGACCGCCTCTTTGGTATGTTGCGATCAAACAGTGACATCGTTCACTTTCTCATTTAAAAAGGTACTCCGACAGTTCAAACCCCCCTTCCCCCGCCCCGCACCCAAGTGCACCTTCTTCTTTGGATATGTCGCTGCAGGACTTGTGCCTGCCCGACAGCAGCTTTGGCTCACTCAGGACAGCGTGCTTGCTAGCGTATTGGGCCATGGACACAATGTCCCGGGCCCTTTCGCGGGTCGTGACGTGGGGATCATGGGCTTTGGCGATTTGGCTCATGGAATTTCAAACGACGGGCCCGTGCCCGTACCAGGACTGGGTTCTTGATAAGGGGTTTAGCTTAAGTTACCGTAACAAGGAAACCATACTATTTACTATAGATCCCGATTATTATGGTAAAACAAGAAACCCCAACCCCGGAACCCTAAACCCCTAAACCGTAAATCAAAACCTCCACCAGGAAGGAAGTTCCTTTAGCAACCGTCTCGAGAAGTCCCCTTTGTACGACCATGGGCTCGCGTCCAACCGGGCACTCTGGACCTTCCGCTCCTGGGTTCTTGTTAAGGAGTTTAAATTAAGTTACCAGAATTTAGGGTTCCATTTAAGGGCTCTATAAGGGCTTCGGGGTTAAGGAGTTTAAGTTAAGTTACCATAATTGGGATCTATAGTAGATAACATGGTTCCCTCGTTGTGGTAACCGACTGTAAGTTTAGAAGCAAGAACCCAGGCTGCGTTGAGTGGGGGATTGACGTGCCGTTGATCATGTGCGTTTCGGGCCACTTCATACTTGGGCGGCCCCTGAGGGATATCACTCGGCCCTTCCTTCTCACCAGTTTCTACGTGATCCTTTGCTGGGTGGCCTGCGAAACCAAGTCCGTGGGCACGAAGTGGAGCTCGGTGATGCTGCTTTACTTGCTGTTTGAAATTATGTTCTAGATTTTCGTATAATATAACTTAAGGGGGTCATTAAGGCTTGGTGTTATTTTGGGGCGGCTAAGGCTGTGCTTCTTGATGTCCGCCGGCGCGGCACGCGACATCTTGCAGTGGTGCTCTGCCTTTGAGGAGCAGGCCCCGAAGGACCTGCCCAACCGACGCACCCGGCCGAAGTTGGTGCAGGTGCTGCTGCTGTTTCTTGGTGTTCTTCTGGTTGGCTCTTAGGACTTTAACTTGTTGGGTTTCGATATAAACTATAATAACGAGGCTAAAAGTTTAACTTACAGGAGGGGTCCAGAAGTCAGCCAAGGTTTTATGTCGGATTCTGCATTGCCTTCCTTCTGCCCATCTTTGGTATCAACTTTAATCATGGAGATGTGAAGTGCTGCTTCCTCTTCACCTTCGGGACGAAATGCAGCTGTATTGTCTACTTGGTGTTGATCTCTGACGAGTATCACAAGACCTTGACGGACTTGCTGGGGAAGGCCAGTCATGCTCCAATAATTATATGGGAGTTTCCGAAAACTAGGGGGTACCTTATTTTGGGGTCCTTATACTAAGGATCCTAATATTTAGGGTACTATGTTAGGGCCCCTATTTTCGGAAGCTCCCATATGAAGCCGCCATGTGCTTCGTAGCTGAGAAGGGAGCCATCGTCTTCTTTTGACCGTTCCCTTTCCGGCAAGATTCCGGGTTCTGGGACCGGCCAGGTGAGTACCGCAAACTTGGGCATGACATCGATCCTGCGCGCCAGCTTCGACATACTCCTGCCCTGCACCATGGATGCTTCTGGATGCTGCAGGCCAGCAGTCACCGGCGGGATGATTCCAACAGTGCTTCTGGGCTTAGGGTGGTTTACTTGGAGGGGCAGGGGACTTAGTAAGTAGGTTATAAGAAGGGGAGTTACCCCAATTATAACCCTACTTATAACCTGCTTACTAAGTCCCCTGCGTCTCCAAGTAGGGTTATCGGGTTTTGAGCTCCTTTATGAGGGACATCCTGAGGCTACGATAAGGGTTTAGGGTGTACCATCTCAGTAATGCCACGGAGCCTTGAAACCTGAAGCTTATAGCCTGAACTTCCAGCCCTAATCCCTAGAGCTGAAACCCTGAACTTTCCAAAACCCGTAAACTGACAACGCACCCTCCTACTAGGACCTAGAGTAAGCCCATATTCGCTTTTTTAGGGTTCAGGCTCCCTTACAAGCCCCTTTAACCAAAAAGGGGCGCGCTTTTTATTCCTGGGTTACTCTTGGGTCGAGCCTAACATCTGCAGGAGGAAGGAGGGCCTGGAAAGAAAGGAGAACTCTCAACCCTGGCTCTCGACTCCAAAACCCTCAGCCCTAAATCTCAGACCCCTAACCTGAAGCCCTTGAACCCCAAATCCTAAAACCCTAGAACCTCCAAACCTTAAACCCTAAACCCCTAAACCCGAAACCTTAAACTCCTAAACCTCTAAACCCGAAACCTTAAACTCCTAAAACCCTAAAACCTCCAAACCTTAAGCCCTAAACCCGTAAACCCGAAACCTTAAACTCCTAAAGCTGAAAAACCCGAAACCTTAAACTCCTAAACCTCTAAACCCGAAACCTTAAACTCCTAAACCTCTAAACCCGAAACCTTAAACTCCTAAACCTCTAAACCCGAAACCTTAAACTCCTAAACCTCTAAACCCGAAACCTTAAACTCCTAAAGCTGAAAAACCCGAAACCTTAAACTCCTAAACCTCTAAACCCGAAACCTTAAACTCCTAAAACCCTAAAACCTCCAAACCTTAAGCCCTAAACCCGTAAACCCGAAACCTTAAACTCCTAAACCTCTAAACCCGAAACCTTAAACTCCTAAACCTCTAAACCCGAAACCTTAAACTCCTAAAACCCTAAAACCTCCAAACCTTAAGCCCTAAACCCGTAAACCCGAAACCTTAAACTCCTAAACCTCTAAACCCGAAACCTTAAACTCCTAAAACCCTAAACCCGAAACCTTAAACTCCTAAACCTCTAAACCCGAAACCTTAAACTCCTAAACCCCTAAACCCCTAAACCTTAAACTCCTAAACCCCTAAACCCGAAACCTTAAACTCCTAAACCTCTAAACCCGAAACCTTAAACTCCTAAACCCCTAAACCCCTAAACCCCAACTCCAGACCGCCGTGAAGGCTGCCGGCAAGCTGCTCGGGGGATATGGCCAAGTTGGAAAGCATCCTGAGGAGGTTCACTGGGATTGCAAGTTCGGGTTAAGGGTTTAGGGTTTAGGGGTTTAGGCTTTAGGGTTCAGGGTCCGGAACCCTGAACCCTAATGCAAACCTCCAATTTAGGGTTTTAGGGTGTAGGGTTTAGGACACGGATTCCAAGTCAGGGTTAAGGGTTTAGACCCTAAACCAGAAACACCGCAAGCCCCTAAACCGTAAAATCGAAACACCCTAAAACAGAAAATGCTACCCTACAAAGGACACCCCGACAGGGGGAGCTTAACTTGACTTAGAGAGCTACCCAAGGAAACCCTAAACTGTTCGGGTTTAGGGTTCAGGAGCCTAGCCCTAAACCCTAAACCCTCCAATCCTAAATCCTAAATCCAACCCTAAGCCCTGAATCTAATCAGGTTCTTTTTTGACAAAAACCCTCAAGCCCAAACCCTAAGCCCCAAATCCCCAGCTCTTCAGTCAGAAAAACCTAGGTGGCAATTTGGGAAACTTTTTAATTTGAAACGCTTCGCGTCGCCCGCCTCGGCCCGGCTGCACACGCATGTGCCAAATAATTATCATCCTGTGGTCTGCGTACAGGAGCCTGATTTAGAGAACTTTCTGCATCTCCGAATCCTGTGCCTGATATTCGACATACCCCCTAGCTGGGCAATAGCGATGCTTGAATCTCCGATGCCCGCAATCCGCCAAAGAGTTAACTCGTGGAGCCCTGCACCGTACTGCTTAAAGCCTTCAATGCCAAATGTCCGAACCTGTCAGTTTTGTGGCAAGTTTCAGTTTCTGAACCCTGTACCGTGGTAGTGCGGGAACGACCGCTGCCGGTTTGGGACGCGGAGGAAGGGGGAGGGGGGGAGGGGGGGAGGGGGCGAGGGGGAGGGGGGAGGGTGAGGGGGAAATTAGGTGGGACTGCCTACAGAAAGCCAAAATCCACTGGAGAAGGCGAAAATTCACCGCCGGACCTTGGGGCTCATCGACACGTTTCCATTTTTTTTTTTTTTTGGGGGGGGGGGGGGGGGTGAAAGGGGTAGCTCTAACAGGTACCTACAGCAATGGCTGCATGCTCATACATATACATTCCGCTGCCCATTGGCTCACAGTGGTTTTACCATATTGAGACAAGACAAGCTCTCCTTGCGTAGCAAGACAAAACAACTACTGTCCGTGTGCAGGGCGCTGCCCTTTGATCCTTAGGGAATAAACTGGTCATACACCTCCTTACAAGGAGTATCCCTTGGGGGTGTATCGGCACAGTTTTCTGGTAGCGGAGCCCGGAAAGGGCCGCCCGCCTCACAAAGTCCGCTACAGCGGTCGGCCTCGCCGAACGCTTAACCAAGCGGATAAGAGGCAGCACAATGTCGAGCTCGCATAGCGAAGCCGACGGCAGTTCCCAATCCTCCGGGGGATATGAGAACGAAGAGACCTCCCAAGGTCCAGCTACTTATGTCGCACAGTCATATGCAACATCTGACCGCATGCTTGCATCATTAGGCATAACGCCCAAGATCGCGCCTGCCTATGATGGCACCACCTCGTGGTTTGAGTATGAACAGTTGATTGACGACTGGTGCGACATAACAACGCTGGATGACACCAAAAGAGGTCCGTCTCTCAAGACGAGGCTCTCCGGATTGGCCGCAGTACAAAAAGAATCACTAACCGAGAAAGGCTTGCAGCCCCAGATGGAGTAGATTACTTCAAGAAGAAGATGCGTCCATTTTTCGTGAAAGGAGAACAGTACGTTTTCCTGTGGCGTTTCCTCGGCCTATTCAAGGCATGGAAGGGCAACCAAGACTTTGTGACTTGGATTGCTAAGTTTGAGATCGTGCTACAGCGCGTGAGAAACTCATGGATGGATCTCTTACCAGAGATAGTTCTGGAAGATGCCCATCCGGATTTCATGCAGGCTGTGCAGGCAGATCAAACCTTCATGCGCCTACAGGATGCAACCGAGAGAGACACATACGCCGCACGTTTCTTCGAAACATGGAACAAGGAACGCCTTGATAATCATCGAAGAGCGTTTCCTCTAAATGATAATCTCCTAGCTCTCCTCTTCCTAGTGCAGTCCGACCTAAATGAGATGCAACGTGAGAGGTTGGTAACAGCATTGACCAACCAAGGTTACCGAATTGAGACACGTACCCTGTGGTACGGCAGACCATGTTCGATCAGTTCTCAACGACCAGAACTGGTCTGCAGGATCCCAATATTCGGCACACTTCTCACAAGAAGGACCGCCATGGAAGGAGAGATCAACGCCGCAAACGCGGAGGTCGAAACTTCCTCATCCTCGATCAGGGTGAATACGATGGAGTCGATGGATTCTGGCTCCAAGACGAAGACACCCTTGAGGAAGGCTTTCTTGCCGCCGAGGATGAAGAAGCTGTCTTCTGGACAGTTGACGACCATGAGGCCTTCGTTGCAAGGAGATTCAAAAAGGGAAGAAGACCAAGAATGCGTCCCGGATCACCGGGAAGAGCAAAGGGTGGCAAGCGAAAAGGACGTGGCCGTTTTAGGTCATACCGCGGAAAAGGGAGAGCCAACCAGGCAGAACATGATCCAACTGATTCCAGCTATTTCGGTAAAGGTAAAGGAAAGGAAAAAGGAAAAGGTGGAAAAGGCAAAGGAAAAGGAAAGGACAAAGGAGATAAAGGAAGCTCCTTAGGTAAGGATACAGCTAAGTCTGCCTCCTTACAAGGAGACCAAACTGGAGGGTACAAAATCAAAAGGCAAAGGTAAGGATACAGCTAAGTCTGCCTCCTTACAAGGAGACCAAACTGGATCTCCACAGGCCTATGAAAGTTCCACCGCACCGAGCTGGGATTCATGGTATGAGGACAGTTATTATACTGACTCCAGTTGGAATTATGCCGCTTATGACGATCAAACGTCTTATACATACTATGCATCACAAGCCTCACGAAGAAAGACACGGAAAAAGAAGAGAAGAAATCAAGCAGGATCATCAGGTAGAGGCACAGATCCGAGCGCGCACCAAGAACCCGTGTACAACTCATCAGTGAGTTACGCGCCCCAGGTTTTTGAACCATCCGAGGGGCAAGGTGTGGAGACTGCAACAGCAGTGTTTCCGTTGCAGCACACCGTCCTATCTGCTCTCACCGAGCGGATCAATCTTGATAAGAGCCCTACCTTTGTCATACTTGACTCTGGTTGTACTAGGGCTATGGGTTCCCGCTATGCGGTGAACAGGCTTATCAAGGCCGTGAAGCAACATGCCCCAGGCATGATTGATTTCACTTTTTCACCTTCGAACACGAAGTTCTCTTTCGCAGATAGTGAAACAGCTCTTATCAAGGAGCGTGTAACTCTATGGTTTAACACAACTCCAAGAAGAGATACAACCATAGAAGTTTTGGATCAGGGAAGAGTCCCCATTTTGTTTTCCATTGAACAGATGAGAAATCTAAGAATGACCCTCGAGTGTAGTCCAACAGCTGACCTAGCAACGTGTGAAGCTTTCGGTTTGTATAAAACCCCTCTTCCGATTAGTACCAATAACCATTTGGTATTGGACCTTCTAGGCTTTACTTCCACCAGGAAGTACCTTCCTAAGTCAGGTACATCGTTCCGTGCGACGGAGACTGCTCTAGGAGCCAATAAGCCTTATGTTAGGATACCGGAAGGTCGCTGTCCAGCCTGTGCCGGACAGAAAAAGGCTCACACGTACCTCAAGGGTTGTGACAGAGCACCTGAGGGAGCAGCTGATCCACCACCGAAGAGGATTTCAGGGAAAAAGAAGCCTCTTTCATCTGATCCGGCAGAATCATCTGCCAAGAAACTTGATCCACCAGAATCATCTGGAGATGTTCCTGAGCCTTCCGGACCATCGGAACCATCATCAGGCTCTAGGGACAAACCTGCAGAATCCTCTGCACCACATGAACCTCCAGAAGAAGAAAGACTTGAGGTTCCACCTGCGAAGATAAAGACTCCAAAGGGTCTTAAAAACCTTCTGAAGAAATCCCGCAAATATGCGGTTAAATCTCCTGTTGAAGAGAAGTCTAAGGTCCCAGGAGCTGATGACGGGACGGAGGTAAGACCACTTGAGTCAAGAGAATACCCGGCTCCTGGTACAGACTCACCTACAGGTGAAGAGATTGTCGCAGAACCATCGCCATCTCTTCCCATTGCTCTTCGCAGGATTCATGAGAAGCTTAAGGACCCTGTAGAACTCTATAAGCTTCACCTTAAGCACCGTCATATGAGTACGGATCAGTTCAAGCGACGCACAAAAGCCTTACAGATCCCAAAGGAGATCTACGAGCTATATGACCAACTGGTCAAAAAGTGTTCAGCCTGCCAGGAACATGTGAGAGCTCCTTCGAGAGCGAAGATTTCTGGTCTAAGATCAGAGACTTTCGGTGATCTCACCTTCGTAGATCACGGTGAGCTTCCAATTCCCGGCAAGGATAGTCGCTTAGTATTTCTTATTCTCTATGATGGAGCAACAAACTTGTTGACTGCCGAAGTAGTCCAGGATAAAGAAGAACATACTACAATGTCGATTATGAATGACTACTTTGAGAAATTTCAGATCAACCCAAAGGTTGTAGTTGGAGATCAAGCATTCATGACTCCAAAAATGGAGGCTTATTACAATCGGCAGAATATCAAGCCTGTAGCAACAGGACCTGGAACACCATGGCCCAACAGGGCCGAAGCTGCTGTAAGATTGCTGAAGCATCAGATTAAGATCATACTTCAGATCCTGAAGGATGGTGACCCGCAGTATAACGGAATCACCATGAAGTATGGCAACCTCGTTCGCCAAGCATGTTTGGCAAGAAACTCTTCGATTACCTACGGAGGAGTTACTCCTTTAGAAATGGCCTTTGGAAGGCGTCCTCGAGATGTTATAACACCAGAGAACGCTGATCCCAATCAGTTGACAGGTAATCCAACTGATACGGAAGTCACTGCGAGAGCCATTAAGGAGCTTGCCAACAGGGCTTACCAAGAGGCACGCCAATCTGATGATCTGCGTAGAGATCTTGCAGCCAGACTGTCAATGACCCAAGGACCTTTCTCTTTGGGAGATAAGGTTTTCTACTGGTCAGAAGATAAGTCTAAGATTGGATCCACTGGGTCCAAACATGGATCTTGGCTAAAAGGTAAGGTGATCTCCGAACTCGGAGGATCCATGGTAGGTGTGGATCTTGGAACACGCATCGTCCGTGTCAATATCTCAAAACTGAGGAAAAACTATGACATAACATCTGATGTGGAGATTCCTCTCGCGCCTGATGAGGAAACTCTGACGTCAGAAGGTTCTGACCACGCAAGTTGCATGGTCACCTTCGATGCTTCCCTGCAGTCGACAGACCTAACGATTCCACATCAAGAGTGTCACTGGCAGGTCACCAGCACTGGGAAGATTGATTTCCTAGAACTCTACGGCGGATCTCCCCGCATGAGTCACAAAGCTGCCCTGTCAGGTCTTCGAGTAGGTCAGCCAGTCGATTTGCGTAGCGGTCTAGATCTTGAGCAACCGCAAGGTCGCTCCAATCTTCTTAGGATCATCAAGGAACAAGAACCTACTATTATTGTTATGTCACCTGACCATTCTCAGTGGTCTAGCTGGTACTCACAGTGGAAGAAAGGCTCTGCCAAGAGACTTTCTGTTTTAAAATTCTGTGAATCGGTCGCAGACCACCAAATGAAGCTCGGACGTTACTTTGTTCTTGAGAACCCATACTATAGCAGGCTCTGGTCTTCACCAGAAGCAAAACGCCTGTTTTCAAATCATAAGATCAGCTATGAGGTCTGTAACCTACAGGCCTATGGCATGAAAGATCCAACAGGATACTATGAATCGAAATCCTCGATTTTTATGCACAACTTGCCACCGCAAGTTTTAATTCCTCTCCAGAGGCATTCTGCCAAAACGAAATCTCCAACATCTCCACCAGGAGACGAAAAGGGTATTCAAGGCTACGGTCTTAAAACGAAACTCGCACAAGTGTATCCTTATGAATTCTGTGAGACCTTTGCCTCGTGTTTGGCAAGATTCCTGAAACGAGATGCGTATGCATCTCATCTGTCTTTGGTCACAGACATACTAGAATACTCTGGAGATGAATGCCTCCAGGGACTTTCGGAACTTCTTGATCAGGAGTATTCACTTTTGACAACAAATCCTCTCAAGGATTCAAAACTCCTGCAAGATCCGAAAATCAGATCACTTGTTGCTAGAGTAAATTCTTTATCGAGTAAAACTGAATTACCATTGCATCATTCCAAACCATCACCGTCCCTTGATGCCTTGGTGTCAGACATTACTCGCCTTAGATCAAGACTCTTACCAGGGTCTGGTTTCGAACAGTGTACTCTATACAGAGGTACATTTGGAACAGTCAAAGCACTCACCAGTGTAACTGATGGCGTTCTTGTCTTCTGGAACAAGAAGAAGCCCAATTCGACTATGACGTGTTGCTTGCCGCACCAGGTTTCCTGGAACAAAGTACACCCATCAACCTTCTCGGGGGTGCTATTCCAGATGACAGGCGGCAAGACTTCACCGTCCGTGCGAACACCGCCGGATGTAATCATGTCGGACGAAGAGGTTTCGCCGTCAGACCCGTCGGAACCAATGAGCACTAATCGCTCACGGATCACATCTGACGATGTTTCTATGCCGGAACCAGATCAGCCGATGCCTCCCGGCACGCCGCCGTCGCGTCCTCCTCCTCCCGTACCTCCACCGCGACTACCGGCCGTTTCCTCCGATGAGCCCGTGGCTCCTGCTCGGGCTAAGCCTCGCGTGCATCCGCCTCCTCGCGTTCCGTCTCCTCGGCGTCTGGGGGGTGATGTGTCGCCAAGGTCTTCATCGGAAAGGAAAGTTTCGCCGCACAAACAGAAATCACCTTCACAGGTGCCGACACCTAAACCTAAACCGAAGGCACATCCACAGGGACCCATTCTTCCATTACAACAAGATGAAGAAGACACTGAAGAAGAACTGGTCCCAGACGACCCCGGACAACCGTCCGCTCCTCCTCACACTTCTGGTTCACCAGAACCGGAGAGCGATGCCGAGTCAGAAAACACAAGGTATTACTCTGATGAGGAAGGTGACTTGGTCGTAGATGAGAAGGACTGGTCCTTCTCACAGAAGAACAGAAACTGTGCAGTAACACAGGTTCTTTCTCCATGCCTCGGTACATGCATGGCGGACCCGTAGACATCAGAGAGGTAACATCAAGAGTGAGGTCAGACCGAACACGGTATAAACCCACTAAAAGGTTTCGATCTGACATCCGTGAAGAGTATGATCTTCTCACGGAAGAGGACAAGGCCTTATCTCTAAGTTCCTCCAGGAACTCAGTGAACTTAACCCAGAAGGCACAGCGGAAGGAGGCAACCGCCAAGGAAAAGCGTGAGATGAAGAAACAGTTTGATGAAGCGAAAGCAGCAGAATATCAGAGCTGGCTAGACAATGATGTCTTTGAGCTCGTCGATACACGGAAACTCGGAAACATCCGAAATTATGTCACTGGTCGATGGGTCCTGACTCTAAAAAGAGACAAGGACGGAAACTTCCTTAAGTGCAAGGCCCGATGGGTCCTGAGAGGTTTCCAGGATCGACAGAAGGACATTCAGCAAACTGATAGTCCTGCTGCGAGTCGCCCAGGTTTCCGCTTAGCGATTCAACTAGCAGCTAACAAGCTGTGGAATCTGACACACATCGACCTAAAGACTGCTTTCCTGCAGGGTGAAGCCTATGATGAGTCGAGAGACATAATCTGTCAGATTCCTCCTGAAGCAGGTTATCCTTCCTACATTGCAGCGAGGATGAAGAAACCCGCTTATGGACTTAACGATGCACCTCGAAGATGGTGGAACATCGTTGATAAGGCACTCCTGTCTTATGGCCTGGTGCCAACCCGTGCGGATCGCTGTACATATGTTTTGTATGGTAAGAAGTCTGCAACAGCAGATGCTGAGCTCAAGAAGTCTCAGCCAAAGACCATGGAATCAGCGATTGACTATCTCCTAGATCCCATAGCAGGCAACAATGCCAAGGGTAGACAGGTACATGGAGTAGTCTGTTTGCATGTAGATGACCTGTGCATGGCCGGTGATGACACCTTTCGTAAGGCCGTGATAGAATCGATCAAAAAGGAATTTGCAGTAGGTTCTGAAGATACGAATGATATTATGTTTGTAGGACAGAGATTAGTCTGGAAGGATGCTACAGCATCAGTGCCAGCACATATCTCGGTAAATCAGAACCTAGCTGTTGAAGCACTAGAAGAAATTGTTTTTGACAAGAAGCTCAACAATGAGCAACAGTGCACACCACAGCAGCACACTGCTTATAGAAGTGTTTTAGGACAGATCAACTGGCTACAAAGCCGGACTCAAGCTCACATCTGTTATCGCTTCAGTCGGTGTGCGAGCAAGGCTGCCAAGCCTACTATCGGTGATATTCGAGAATTGAACAAGCTTGTTAGGATTTTGAAGTCTACCGAAGTAGAATTGCGTTTTTGGCCGCTGAAAGGAAATCTCAGAATCCTCGGTTACCCTGATGCTTCCTACAGGAACAATGATGACAAATCATCTCAGAGAGCACATGTTATTTTCCTTGCTGAAGATCGAAATCCGAAGCTAAAAGGAATGAAACAATCAGCAGCAGCTGCTTCTTCCAAGAAGAATGATTTCTCTGAATCCTCTATCAAGGAAACATCCTCGAGAGGTAGCCTGGTGGACTATGAGTCTCACAAGATTACGACAACCACAATGTCCACAACAGTGGCAGAGCTTAACGCACTGATGCGTTGCTTTGGTACCTGCCTGTTCCTCAAAGGACTTTGGGCAGATCTCTCATCAGAGACCGTACCTATACATATCAGAACAGATGCGAACAATCTTGTGACAACAGCAGGCACGACACACCTTCCAGAGCAAAAGGAAACTCACCATCTTATACAGATGCTTCGTAAGGAATCCAACTCTGGATCATTAGATGACCTAGCTCATGTAAGCTCGAAGTATTGCCTAGCTGATGCATTAACAAAGCATTCGGCACAACCTGATGAGCTTATCAAGGCTCTGGAAACAGGAAACTTACCAGAAACAGACATTCATCCACCCTTCCGTGAACTCCTTCAACATAAAGCTTTCACTGTTCGGTGGATTATAGACAACCTTAGGAATGCCGCTACAGCGGTAGCCTTCCTTGGAATTGATGTCTCAACAGAGATTTACCGATTATTTTACTGCCAAGGAACATGGTGGTAGTCTTGTTTGCTGGTAGCACAACCATGTGCTGGATTTTCTATTTAGACTGTTTTTCGTCTAAAAGAAAATTTGTGTCTGCAAGCTGCGTTTTCATCAAGATCAAACATGTTCATGAGAACTATATGTTCTGTATCATCCGCAGCCGCTTTCAGCCTCGAGCTTCACAGCAATCAGCCTTTTGAGCTAACCAAGCATTCCTGATCCTGTTTGGTCATCGTGCCGTAATGAGCACACGATCAAACTTCCGTAGCCGTGATGGACACGCCCTACCAAGGGCAGTACAGGCGTACCATGAGCGACATCCACACATGGATAGCTCTTACCCCGAGTCTCGTCGGGACGCATCACGTCGACACACCGAACACGGTGGACATCGATTTCACAAACGTGAGAAAAATAACGAGCCTCCATACATTTACATGGGTCACCAACAGGTGTTCAATCCGCGTCCAAGAGATCTTGCTGACCTGATCTTACGATGTGGCCATGCGAGTCGAGCAAGGCTCACTCCAATCTCCAGACATGGAGTCAGGCTCTACGAAGGAGTCCTTCAAGGACCATGGGACAACAGTCCCCTTTTATACTGGGATAACAACGTGGGTAATCACGCTCGTGATCCACGCCAGTTTTGTACGATGCTTGCACATCACCTTCAGACTGGCCTCCCACAGGAGGTAAAACAGTGTGTGAGTCTTGATGCATCTGGAGAATATGACTATTCCTCTTCAGTGCCAAGACTGGTAGAGGTAACAGGTCTCTCACCAGAGATGTGTTTCCACATTCTTTCCAAGACCAACAGAGTCGGAAGGTGGTTGGCACACTCAACAAGACACCTTCAGAACGATCGCCCTGATCTCTTTACTGGCCAACACAATTATCTTCTGGACATGTTCAAGTTGGCCGATTCACAGCTCGCACAGTATACACCGCAAGAGATCGCGCTTGGTGTCCTCCTCAACACTAAGTCCAGGTTCGTGGTCACTATGGTTTATGACCAAGATGGCAAGGCTGAAACAACAGTTGCCGCCGTTACCATCCCACAGGATGCAAATGTGATGACCATGACCAAACTTTTCCTCTCGGCAGTGGGAGGACACGGTTCACGACGAACTCTACCAAGAGCTGAAGAACCAGATCCTGAAGAAGAGAGGCCAAGGTCACACATGACCATCTCAGACTTCATGGCAACGGGGAGCAATCCTGTGCAGTCCCATGCACAGCGTCTCTCCACTAACGCGCCAAGGCCCGTAGGCATGGAAGATTTTGTTCGACAGAACAACCCTTGTTACATCATGCATGCCACGGACTTACAGGCATTATCCTCAATCCTGAGGCATGGTCTGGTACCATCAAACCTCCTATCGCAGGTGGTTACCTCACCAGGTCTTCAAGCTCTCGTGAATGAAAACAGTCGTTCCAACAGGGACACTGTTCAGTTTTCAACGCTAAACCTGGCGAATCCTAATCCGACTTTGCTGCGTGCCAACAAGGCACTGCTTCTAGTATTCGACGCAAATAACGTAGTGAACGAAGTCACAAACATGTGGCAGTCGCAAGCAGGGATGTTTGCTACACCAGATGTAGTGCATGCCCGTACTCTTAGCGCCGTATTTGCACCCTCTGAAGCACTCTGGGTATCATCGCAATACGATGAGCTCAAGAGCATCGGACCATGGTGGGCAGACCACTGCTCCGAACAGATGCCGTCAGCGACTTACGAGTCGAAGAAATGGTGCTCAAATTACGGCCAAGAGATCGAATCGACACTTCGCAAGATGTCAAGGCGAAATCTGCCTCCAGAGCCTCCCAAGGCTAGATCTTCTCACAAGAAGTCTTTCTCTTGCCAAATACAGAGGCTGACACAGCTCCAAACCTGGAGCAAACCGCTTCTGCAGGTGAAGTACCTCCGAACACGGAGACTACTGCAAAGGAGATCCATCCGAGATCCAAGCTCGCCCGGCAGGCCGAGGCCTACAAGGATCCGAACAGTCTTATGGGACAGCTCTGGAACTCCGACGGCACCAGAAGTGCCACTGAAGTTCTTAAGATAACGACAGGTCACAAACCTCCAGAACCTGTCCAGGATACTTCTGCCAACGTAGTTCCTCCCAAGGAAGAATCTTCTGGAACAGAGACGGAACCTGAGGAACCAGATCCTAACCAGGATTGTGACGAAGAATCAGACGTTGAGTCGGCATCAAGCGAAAAGAGCGAGAAGAGCGAAAAGAGCTCAAAATCTTCGTCATCCTCAGAACTCCGAGTTGATGTTAATCCGTCTCACAAGACGAACTCTGCACCTGCAGCGTCAGAGGAGAAGAAAGAATCTCCCACGGAAGAGATCACAGAGAAACTTGAGAAGGTCAAACTTGACCAACCAAAGCCTGAAACAGAATATGTTCAGAGTTCAGACGAAGAGCCAAGGAAACCAAAATCTCCTAAAAAGGAGAAGGAAAAATTCCTAGTTCTCTTCGATCCTGAAACAGAAACCTATTATCGAGTCAACAGAAGCAAGCTCAACCTCGAATACGAGGAGCCTGCTGATGAGGAAGACCTCGTAAGAGAACATGAGCGCATCAGCGCTCGATTCGAGAAAATACCAAGCACCGAATCTCGAAGTCACCGTCTAACCCGGCTATGCAACAGGAAATGCAAGAGAGAATCTGGGTTAGTCGATGGAATCGAAAAATCCGAAGTCCACTCATGATCAAAGATTCTGAGGCTCCTGACGAAGAGGAGTGGGACAGACCCAGAGAGTCGGCATCTTCCTCCTCTGCACCTCCTAACAAGGAGAGATTTGTAGGAGTACGCAGGACAGCCATGAGCCTTAACCAAAGAATACGAATGTTGCCTCGACCAGACAATCCTCTCTGCGATCTCTGCAAACAGCCTACAGGCTATTTTTGCTATTCCTGTGGAACGATTGTATGTGCAGATTGTCGACTTACCCCACAGGGTAAACAACGGATGTGCGAGTGCGTCTTGCCAATCGATTGCCTTGAGACCTCCAAAGTGAGAGCAGGAATGACCTCAGACGAGCGTCAGTTTTTATACGAGGCCATCCTCACACATGAGGACGTAGATTTGGCAGTCCAGAAAATCAACATGTATTGCGAATACGCAAGAAGTCTGTTCGAAAAGGACCATCCAGGCGTTGATCCATGCAGCCTTGATGATATTAGGAACAATCCTCCGAATACGTATGATAGCTCTACAGAGGCTCCAACCCTGGAGGAATATAAGAGCATTAACAAGAGTCACATCAATATCAGGGACTCTAGAACAAGCCACCCGGCTTCCTTTCTCTCTCTTACTGGTCACGAAGACAAACTGGTGCTCGACGCACATTACGAGATAGTTCGTAACAGGATGGCCGGTGTCAATGAGAAGAGAGAATACATTGAAGGCTCAAACCCAGACAGCGTATCGCTGAACCTAGTGGTATTCAACTGGGGAAATATGGATCGAGCGCCGGTGCCTGCAGGGAATCCCAAAAAGAAGCTCAAGCCTGAGAAGGGATTCGATTACCACCCTCTTATTGACATGTGCTTCAATAATTCAGCTCATATTACCCTCGTACTCGAGGCAGGAGCACTTGCGTCAGAGTATTCGATCGCAACCATGCGAAAACACGAATACAGGGGGATGCTAATCCACTCTCCTCCCAAGGAGCCTGAGGCACCTTCGATGTATATTGGAGTCAAGGGTGACCCAACAACAGACATCGCTCTCGTCCACCACTTTTACCGCCATCGAACAATGAAGCCTAAGAATGGTGGTCCCAAGAAGCGACTGTGGGCATGCCACGGTGCGGTATGCCGCCTCACCTTTGGGTACCACAGTACCATACCAGAGGCAAAAGAATGGGTCCACCCATATTCTGGCCAAAGGATGACGAGAGACGAGTTCATGCAGATTATCGGATATGATCCACTCAAGGGCAAAAATCCTGACAAGGATGGACCCACTGATGGCTCTTACCTCTCACCAGAGGCTTGCCTGACACTGTCGAACCTCGACCCCTCGCCGATTCTCTGTGAATGGAACGGCCATGTCGAGGGTGATGAGCCACCAGAGGAAGACTTTGAGACATACGCAGAGATCTTCTCACAAGAAGCATCTAACGATCTTGACGAGATGTGGTGTACAAAAGGGCCTTACAAGGTCATCACCATCGCGATCGTCCATTTCAACTCGTTCATGACTCATAAGGAAGAACAGAGACGCGAACTGGTGAACGCGTTCCTCAACGAGGTTCTCCCTTTTAAACCGGATGTAATAGCGGGAGATCTCAATAATATTGCGTCGAGGCTCACCTTAAAAGGTGGAGACGTTCACCCGCGAAACAGTTTGTTTTCTCTATACCTGGAGAAGAAACTTGCAGCATTCAACAAAATAGCAGGAAGGCACTCACAAGTGCGACATCTTTGCTTGAACAACTCCGACCAGCACAGACTGGCACGTGCAGATCGTCTACCGGCGGACCCGGCGAAGAAAGTTGCTGACCTTGACTGTATCAACAGTTATATCCTTGACTGGAGTAAAACGCCGCACACGGCGTCACCTAGTCCAAGAGAGGTCACACCTGCCGCTGAAAGAACATACTGGGAACGAATCTCAGATATGTGGCAGGACACGAACAACAACAGGGATATTGATATCCGTCTGTTTGTCTCAGTCAAGCAGTACTATTCAACTTTTTCTAACCTTGACCTATGGTTGAGTCCCACTGACAAAGATTGGCACAGCCCTTTGGGCTTCACGATACAACCAATCCTTACAAAAGGGAAACACAACCGGTCAGATGCCCAGGTCCAAAAGATCGCTGACAAGCGAAAGGCTTACAAGCAGCGTAATGCTGAATACTGGGGTTACAACGATTCATTCGTTTACTCATCCGGCAACAGCTGGTACGACAAATCGCAACCATCAGGTAGCCATCACAGATATGGAAGATTCTGGGAGTGGCCACAGCCTGAACGTCCCAGCGAGCCTGAAGGTCCTCCTCCAAGAAGGAACCAGGAATCATCGTCCTCTTCACAACAAGATCTACCAAGATCAAGGTCCAGGCCTCAAAGAACCAATATTGTTGACAAGCTCAACATGTCTTTGGAAGAGCTGGATGGACTAGAAGAAGAACCGTCACCAACAAAAAGTGACATCGAAGAACACGAGAGAGAAACATCAAACTTGATGTCCGCTCAGAGAGATGAAGAGGAACAAGAGGACGAATCCTCAAGCCGGAGGAGAAGAAGAAAGGCATCGCGTCCACCGTCTGCTCCGAGCGGCAAGGCACTCAGAACAGCTGCTACAGCAGCGGGGTTGTCGGGCTGGTTCGGACACCGCAATCGAGGTGGAGCAAACGCAGAGTCTACCAAGACTGATGAAACTTCACTTCCAGACTCACTAACCAGTGAGCAAGACTTTTCCGTCTTCAGCATCGCGTGGAATGTGTTCCTGCTGTTAATGGGCTTACACTGGATGTGGAAGCAGATTACCAGGCCTCCTATCAGATGTATGGAGCGCCAACAACCAAAATCAAAAGCAGCAGCGAACCAAAGAGTTCCATTCCTCGAACCCGAGGATGAACCGCAGACGCGTGAACCTTTAGGACCCAACAGGGTCAATTCCGGAGAAACAACTGATCTGCGACCTATCTGGCATACTTCCCGAAGCGAAGTCTACCATCTCTCAGACAGCTGTTACCAGCTCAAGCAAGCAAGAGATGTTTGCAAGAAGGTGCTGTGCAAAAACTGCCTCCATGCAGTACAAGTTGCGGAGATTCGCAGGAATGATCCTTTCCAAAGAGGTGATACACGACCACGTGGCACCGAAAGAGACATTGAGCGCTTCCAGACCTACGATGATGCAAGTAACACTCCTCACATGACACAATTATTCCAGGATGCCTTGCATGCACAAATGGCCGAGGAAGCCATGCAGATTACCTATACATCGATCCCCAAGGGATCCTCGGCAAAAGCCAGAGGTACATCTGCACTCTCAAGTGCCGCATCGTCATCAGCGCCCAAGGCAATGCCACCAGGGCCTAACAAGGCAAACATATCACCTCCACCTAAGAGTCCTCCGCCAAAGGCGAAAGGAACAGTACCTTCTGCTCCTCCGAGACCAAAAGGTCCTACCAGAAGAGGAGGTCAAAATCGGCGTATTCAACGAAAGGCAGCCAGAGAAGCCCACAACAGTGGACTCTGCACCTATGCAGACGCTGCACTTGACGAAGCCAATCAAGGCCAGGCAATTAACGTTACGTGCCGAAACATAGTAGCAAGACACGTCAGCTCTATCGATGCAACGGTAGAAGCAGCCGGCCAGTTTACACAACGCGTGCTACAGCACGTAGAAACATATGATGAAGAGGAACCGTGGAGCACGGAGTTCCTACCAGTCGTGGAAGTCCTATTCAGGAACTTAAGCGGCGACGAAACAACTGTCATACATGACAATCAAACGGTAACTATGCCTCTTGCGAAATACACAGACCTCCTCAGAATCGCACAAGCATTGCGAGGCTCTATCCAGAGAGACAAGGAGGAAAGAAAGGAACATCTTGACACCATCCAAGATACTCTATCCAGAGTGGAAATCCTTCTCACAGCACTGAAGGACTCAAGGACAGTCTTTAACCAATTGGTCCATTCCTCACTAGAGATAGAGCGAAGAAATAACAATCTCAAAAATGTCCTCGAGACACTCTTTGATGACCAAAGCTCTGAGGAAGACCAATCAGAATCTGACAATGAAGAAGTCCTAACTCCTTCTGCACCACAGTACTGGAATAGCCTTTATGCCCACGCCTTATCTCCTTCAGGAGATGAAAGTGAAAGATCATGGGCGTCCTCAGACGGACAGCTTGAAAGAAGAAGGGCTGAACGGGCAAAGGCTAAGCAGCCGCAACCGGCAAAAGCCAAGGCAACTCCAGTCAGCTCACAAGCTGCTCCAAAGGCCGAGCCAAAGGCGACAACATCCAACCATGGATATGATACTGCAGATGCCGCCTTCACCAGGGCTGAGAACAGATTACTCGGAATCTTTTCAAGTTCCGAAGAAGACCACTCAGACCCGGATGAGCCACATCCGAATGTCTACGCTCGAGCCTATGATCCAAACCTGGATCCGAATCTGAGATAAGAAAATTCTCAGAGTTTCACAACAGTGAATCACCAGGCTCTAACAAGAGCACAATGAAGGGCTGCATAATTCGGTAGTAGAACATTACCAGACCTGATCTTGTACAGATGATCTCTCTGACCAATATGCATGAGTGTGTGTGCAAAATGAGTGGAGTGTCCTCAGCAGTGTACTTCAGTGCTATACCTAGCATAAATAATATGCTGTTTTTATAATGAGTCCAAACTCCGCAACTGTGACAGTGGGCATAACAGTATATGTGTGAATGTGCGGCCATGCTTCCGGTAAAAGAAAATTAGTGTCTGTTTGAAACCATAAACCTCTAAAGGGGTAGCTCTAACAGGTACCTACAGCAATGGCTGCATGCTCATACATATACATTCCGCTGCCCATTGGCTCAAGTGGTTTTACCATATTGAGACAAGACAAGCTCTCCTTGCGTAGCAAGACAAAACAACTACTGTCCGTGTGCAGGGCGCTGCCCTTTGATCCTTAGGGAATAACTGGTCATACACCTCCTTACAAGGAGTATCCCTTGGGGGTGTATCGGCACAGGGGGGGCGGTGGCACCGATTTTGGGGGTGGGGTCACTGGGGAGGGGAGAAAGAGGTGGGGAATAGAGGAAATCCGAATAGGAACCTCTGACCGCTTCGGCGGGGCCGAGGCGAATTTCCCTTATGGTTCCGATAGAGGTACCTATTCATAAATACTTTTCAGAGCCCCAAAACTACAACCCAGAAGCCTTCTCTGGCTTCCAAGAGGCCCGTGGCTGGCGCAGACCTCAAGGACCCACCAAGGGCTACTATAGAGGCCGTAAGAATTAGGATAGGGTTCTGTCGAAGGGGCTCCTCACAAGGATCCAGGGAAGTTTAGAGAGCTTTTCGGGGCCTCAGTAGTTGCAATCGGGTTTACGAGGTACAAAATGGTAGACTTTAATCAAGCCGAGCAGGAGATACTTTGAGTTTTTATTGCACCCATTTATCAGGAGGTTAGAACACAGGGTACGTAAAGGATTGAGGAATTTAGGGCTCAGGGTTTGTTGGGTTTCAGCATTCAGTTATACTGTATTAGCCTGTATGATTCTATGCTATGCGGTATTATACCCTGTTCTATGATACAATGCTACTTTATAAACCATATTACATAGTTGAATAGCAAGGAGCTCCTGGCCAATGAGGATGCAAAAGCCGACTTTGCAGCTTACACCCACAACCTCATTCGCCAAGTTGATTCGCAGCAGCTTAGTTCTCCAATACCCAACCTTTAAGCTTTTTTGGTTTATATATTTTCATAGTCAACTGAAAGTTTAACCTTTTATTTCCCTGGCTTATTGGGCAGTAAGGCAGACCTTGAAGAATGCCACGCTGGCCCTGCAAGGTGTCCGCACCGTGCAGGGTAGTGCCATGCCCCCCATGGCCCAGGTGGGGATTTCTTCAAATCAGAGTTTACTCTTCAGGAAAACCCTAAACCTCACATAATGAAGCCTAGCCATCTTTACTCTAGTATCCTAATGGTTTTATAAGGGATGTCGACAGGGCCGTTTAGGGACCATGTTTAGATATCTTTCTGTAAGGCTTGCACAAGGGGTTTGGGGCTTGGAGTTTGGGGGTTTAGGGGTTAAGTTAGGGCTCAGGGCCGAGTTTTCTGAACCCCCGAGGTCCTGCACAGCCAGATGCTTGCATCCGGCACGAGCATGAACATCACCCTGCACCTCTCCGTGGTTCCCCCGCCGACTTTGGCCAAAGAGCGCCAGCTGATTGCGGCTATCCGCTTCGCCGTGCCAGAAGTTTCTCGGTTCCTGAGTAGTACCCTTTTGCCGCTTCAGGGTGCTAGGAGGGCTCTTGTAAGGGCCCCTTTAAGGGTTCTACAAGAGGAGTACTGTAAGCGTTCCTGAGTAGTGCCCTTTTGCACTTCTAGGGTCCGTTTAAGAAAACCGCATAGTAGGAAAAAAGTACCCTGATTATACTAGGCTACTCAACCCTAAACCCTAAACCATAAACCTACACAGGGGCCACTCAAACCGAGGCTTTCACAGAATCTGAGCCGGAGGCAGAGCCGCGTTTCGAGACCTTCTTGACCCAAGAGGCGACTCAAAACCCCCCCAAAAGGGCAATGAATCCTAGGCTTTAGGGTTTAGGGTCTAAGGTTTAGACATGCCCGTATAATTAGTACCGTCATAGCACCCTTTGCATCATACCCTGATACTATTTTGGTACCCATATACTGCCCCGATAAGCCTTCAGAAAGCAAGCCGAAAGCCAACCTTTTCCAACAAGGAGCTGTCGGATACCGGGTGTGACCTCGCTTGCAAGTCCACGGAAACCATATCCGAGGTGCCTGAGAGTGGTTTAGGGCTGAAGGCTTCCGGTTGAAGGTCTGGGTTTATTTGGGTTTACGATTGGTTAGACCCGGCGTTTCGCGAGGTCATTTCCTCTCACCATGTGTCTCGATTTTTCACCCCACCCTCCCATAATCCCGATTCCTTTGTACCCAAACCTTCTCTTTTGTGGGGTTGAAGCCTGAACGCGTTCTCCGGCTTCTGTGTCCAGTTGCCAGAGACTCCAAACCCTTTATATCGAGGAATAGACCTTAAGTCGTGTTAGGGGGTTTCAGAGAGTCTCTGGGTTCCCGCCAACTCAGCGTGGAAGCAGCGCGAGGATTTAGGATTTATGAACGATGTGGGAACTAGCTATAGTCTCCATTGCAGATGCTTTTTCTGGCTAGCCAAGCTTATGGTCACGACCCTATATAAAAGCCCTCAACCAGAAAACCACGAAAAAACGAATACCCAGAAACCAAAACGTACCAGAGAAGCCTGAATGCTTGCCAATATTCTTGTTAAGGAAGCCTCAATATAGTACAATCTTCATAGAGCACCACGCGCTATTCTAGTCACAAAGGTCCCTATGATGTAAGATAGAGGCCCCCCGCAGACTTTGTTTTGTGTAGGGCTTCTACACCTTAAATCCTAAACCCTAAACCCGAAACCCTAACACTGGATTGCTGGGTGAAAAAAATTAAACGGGGCTCAAAAAAGCCCTAAACCCTAAACCCTTAGAGGCCACCCTCCACTTTTTTTTTTTTTTTGTGTAGGGGCCTCTGCCGCCCCGCCCCAGGGCATCGTCGCAAGCCTCGCCGATCTCCCGAAGCTGGGTCTGCCTGCAGCTGGCCCGAGCTTGTCTAGAAGGGTCCATGTACCCGAAAAGTATATACTCTGGCCCCCAAAGTACCTATATAGGGACCTTAAGGCCGAAGTATATACCATTTGGGTACATGGACCCCGACATGTTTTTGTTAGTTAGAAGGGGCCGCACCCTGTAATAGTGGTATAATAGGAATATAATAGGGTCCTAATATAATCCTTTGTCACTATTACAGGGTGGGGGCCCCGACATGTTTTTGTTTTAAATGTCAAATGGTTTAGGGTTTAGGGGTTTAGGCGTTAGGGTTTAGGCTTTAGGGTTAAGGGGTTTAGGGTTTAGGATTTAGGCTTTAGGGTTTAGGCATAAGGGTTTAGGCTTTAGGGTTCAGCAGTGGTGGTGGTGGTGGTGGTGGTGGTGGTGGTGGTGGTAGTGGTTGTAGTAATAGGAGTAGTAGTCGGGGTAGGAGCTGGAGTGTCGTGGTCGTTTTGGTGCCTTTGCAGGGGGGTTGACTTGGGGAGCATGGGGGAATATGCCCGAAGTTGTAAGAGTTTGTTGTGTTTGTTGGGTTTTTGTTTTTTCAGTTTTTCGGTTTAGGTTTTAGGGTTAGTTTGGCGCGTAGGTAGTTGAAGTTCTGGGATTCGCTTTTTGGTATTCTGCCGGGTTTCAACCACAGAGTGAGAACCTGGGGATTGCCAGAACGTAGTTTGCATTTTGGGCAGGTGCTTGACTTCAATCAAAGATTTGGTTTATCATAAATAGTGTTGGGTTTTTGTTTTTTTCAGTTTCTCGGTTTAGGGATTAGGGTTAGTTTGGCGCGTAGGTAGTTTAAGTTCTGGGATTCGCTTTTTGGAGTTCTGCCGGGTTTCAACCACAGAGTGAGAACCTGGGGATTGCCAGAACGTAGTTTGCATTTGGGGCAGGTACTTGACTTCAATCAAAGTTTTGCTTCATCAATTTATTATCATAGCTGACGTTTATAAGTTTTTGGTGCTTAGACGGTTGAGGGAGAGGGCCGCAGAGTTTAATTGCCAAATGAGTCAGAGAATCCCGAAAACTAAGCTCACAAACCATGAACGCCTGACAAATCCGAATGTCCTCTTCCGAAGTCCGGAAAACGTTAAACCCGAAGCCTAAACGGGTTCAACGGTTAAACAACCCTAAACCCTAAACCGTTAACCCTATGAGCCCCTTCACCACTGTCAAGGCAGTACTCGAAACGTCGGCGATGGACTTTGGTGATGAGTGTGCAGCCTCTCCGTGCGGGTGCTCTCCTTCCAATGCCGGTGATGAGACGATGACTCTAAGCAAGCTCCTCGAGGAGGTGCTGGCTTCAGAAAACTTGGGTGTCTTGCTTCGAGGCCATTCTAGCAGTGATCCCTTAACTCTAAACACTAAACCGTATCCTAGGTGGCCTTCAAAACGGGACGCCGTGGTTGCGATGAGGCTGGCATCATCGGCTCTTGGGAAGGTACCGTGAGGGAAAGTCTAGGGGGCTACCGCCAGCAGATCGTCTTTGAAGAAGGGGGGAGAGCTCTGGTAACCGTCGGACAACAGAGCCTGGGCTGCGGAGTACCATACTTTAATACTTTTTCGGGACCTGTTACTTAAAGGGAGCCGATTAAGAAATTGAAGTCTATACTTGTTTCCCCGGTTGATTCAAAGATTCAAAGCCCAGGAGCTTCATGGCCAACTACACGATGAACTGCCTGAGCCTTCCCATGACCTTAGACCTAGAGCTTCCCAGCGCGATCATCCGCTACATCTTCAAGCTCGAGAAGGGCTCCTTGCATCTGTGTGGCTGGGTTCTTGTTAAGGAACTTATTTTAAGTTACCATTCTAGGTAGGGAGTTGTATTAAATAACACGGCTTCCTTGTTATGGCAATCTAGACCCACAGAGCCCAATACCCCTTAAGGCCCTTAAGTAAGGAATATGGCTTAAGATATATAGGGCTTCATATTATGGTTTAATTAATTGAGGGGTATTGGGCTCTCTGGGGATTAAATCCCTTAACAAGAACCCAGGTGGTGCCGGGAGTGGACGAGGGCGGCCGGTGAGCTTCCATGGCCCCGGCTTGTGCATCATGAGCCGAGCCGATTCTTTCGACGGGCTTCAGCCACTCGTCTGTTCTTTTTTTTTTTCCGGAGGCCTTAAAGGCTTTTCTCACTATGAAGCCTTCAGAAAGCCATAAAAGAACCCTACAATACCTGATAACAACTAACTGCCCTATAAAACCCGTTGCCTTGGGCGGGGGCCTCCCCCCCCACTCAGTAACAACTGTAGTACACGTTTTTTATAGCCTTATTATCACCCCTTATATATATATATATAGCCTTATTATCACACCTTATGTATATTGATGATACAGGGTGGGGGCAGTCCCAACCTGTACCAGCGTTAAGGCCGGACTCGGAGCCAGCCGTCTGCCACTCCACTCCCTCGAGTCCTCCAGAGCTGTGTGCCAAGAAGACCTTTGGGGTACCTCTGCCATGGTTGGGTAGCGTTTTACACCCTACTTGAAGGATCATGGGACTTAGTAACTAGGGTTATTATTGGGGAAACTATACTTATAACTACTTACAAACCCAATTAAGGGACTTATAACCATAGTTACTAAGTCCCATGATCCTCCAAGTAAACCCAAGAAGGAATAGAAATTCTCATCTTTAAGTCTATCCCCGCCATGGACTAGGTACCGGCTGTGCTCAGTTTCATGGAAAATCAGCCGACTCTGATGGCTTCAGCGATGTTGGCGGCAGTAGGGACCGTAGTGGCTTGGCGCAAGATCTGAGGGAGCCAAGGACTGGCAGCCCCGGTGGGTTTGGAGAACTCCCTTCGAGGGGCTTGGCCACTTGGCCTATACATTACATGTGTTTGCAAAGCTACAGCAGTAGATGCCAATAATTGGTTTTTCAAGCAAGCCGCACAGATGATGGAAGTGAAACAGCGACCAACAAGATCTTCCCCAGATGCAGAGAACCAATTAGGGAGTTTGTTTGGGCACTTGTTTGGCTACTCGTTTCTGGTTGCCGCACGCTTCCAGCTTTCGGATTTTCAGTGTGATTGGCGCGACCTGGGACTGCCCCTGTCCAAATCCGCAGTTTTAACGCAGTTCCTCTCGAGCCATCCGCTGTAAAGGTGCGTTTCCAGCGGTCGGTTGGACCGCTGAGAACATCCCGCAGATTTTGTATAGCCAGCTTACTGCATTTCCTGGAGCGCCAGAACCCTAATCCCCCAACCCCAAAACCTAAACCCTAAATGCAGCATCCTAAATCGTAAAGCCCCAAACGTCATTGCATGGCTAGCTCATGAAGTCGGCTTCTTGCATCGTCTTTCTCCATTTCCATCTGCATTTCTCGGATGTAGGGTTTTGAGGAGGATAAGGTTTTGGGTTTGGGGCTGAGGGGTTTGGGGGTTTAGGGATTTAGGGTTTCGGGCTAGGGGTTCTGGGCGTGGCGGTTTAGGGGTTTAGGCTTTCTTGCTTGAAGGGCCGGGAGATGTAGTTGGCAGGTTTTGAGTAATAAGATCACTGTCATGGACTAGGATAATCCCAACTACGTGGCATGTATCCCCAATTAGAACGCGTACTCAGTGGCTGTTGGCAGTTATATACCATGTCGAAGGACATGCAGGAGCAAGAGGTCAAGTCCAAGTAGAATTGGACGGATCGCAGCGAGCAGTGCACGGTTCCTGTCACTTGTGTCAGGAGAGTCCGCAATCCCGTAAGGAGACGCACTGGAAAGGCATCTTCTACTGTGCATAAATAGATCAGGAAGTGCATATGGGAATATTAGGGGTACCTTATTCTGGGGTCCTCATAATAAGGATCCTACTACTTAGGGCACTGTATTAGGGTCCCCTATTTTCGGAAACCAACATATGTACATCTTTATGGGTTTTCTTTGTGTGCGCTAGTGATGATCCCTATTCGTCGGTTTCATCAAAGATTTGCCGCTCACGACTTCGGGCTTGCGGCTTGCGCTCGTGATTTCCCGAGATGAGGGCAGAGCGCTTTTATAAGCGGAGACAACAATCCGCGGATCATCTGAATCTGTGTCAACGGACCTCCGTCTGCAACTGAAATGCTGAGGCCTAGTTCATAGTTCCGCATGCGGCCCGAACGTTCCTGCACCCTCTGCCGAAGACTCGCATGGAAAAGGTACCAGATGCACCATCCAATCGCTGCGCGGCGGCTGGTTCTCCTGCTCCTTGTCATGGGATTTAGCACGTAGGTGAAAAGCAAGGTTGGAGGTAATTAAGATACCCCCAACTAAGGTACTGATTGCTCCAAGGGGAAGCTACGTATGAAGAAACCCCAGCCCTATAATCCCAAAATAGTAGCACCCAGATAAGGAACCCTAATGCCCAAGGTTTCTTAATCAGGTTCCTACATTAGGGGCCCACCAGTGCTTGGACCTCCAATACTTCAAGCGGCGAACTAGGACGGCCACCATCCCACCGCAAACCGCTCAGAGAGCACTTTAGGCAATATGGATCCATCAAAACTGAGTCTAGATCCTAGGCTTCCTAGCGTTGGGGTTTAGGGTTTAGGGCATCGATTTTAGGATTTAGAAGACTTTTGGGCTTGGGGGTTGGGGTGTCGGGGCTTTCCGGCTTTTGTTTGTAGATTCGTTAAGGGCTGGCCAGGGTGAAAGATGAAGGCATCTTCCTCCACATGGGTGGTTGTCAAAATTATGGCCCCTTCTTGGGTCTGTTATATAGTACGGCAGTTAATATTTAGGGTACCCAAAAAAAGACCATAATTTTGACAACCACCCACATGCATGCAGAAAAGCTTCTCGAACTCCTGGACATACAGGGCCTTAAACCATGAAACCTCCAGCCGTCAGGAGTCCAAACGGTTCAGGAACCCTAAACCCCTAAACCCTAAACACTCTTTATCAGATGTACTTAAACCCTAACTCGAAGTGGCAATTTGTTTTTTTTCCGGGTCTTGGTTCCTCATGCCGCGAAGGAAAAACCAAATTGCCACTAAATGACCTCGCAATCTGGTTTTTTTGCGGGATCGGACGATGGCAATTTTTTTTTTTTTCGGGTCTTGGTTCCTGGGCCTAGGGTTCAGGGTTTAGCGGCCTAGGGTTCAGGGGCCTAGGGTTTAGGGTTTAGGGGCCTAGGGTTTAAGGTTTAGGGGCCTAGAGTTCAAGCTGTTGGTAGGAGTTTAAGTTAATGACATTAATGTTTTGTAGCGTTCGATGATAGTAGTGTGAAGCTGTGAATGAAGTGACACTTTTTATTTTCCAAATGTTATGGGATTCTAAGGGTGGGTGGGTGTTCTCTCTAAACCATAAACACTACTTTTACTGTAAAACTGCTCAATCCGGAGCTGCTAAACCCTGGAGAGCACTTCAGGCATCAAAACTGCTTCTAGATCCTAGGCTTCCTAGCGTTGGGGTTTAGGGTTTAGGGCATCGATTTTAGGGTTTAGAAGACTTTTGGGCTTGGGGGTTGGGGTGTCGGGGCTTTCCGGGCTTTTGTTTGTAGATTCGTTAAGGGCTGGCCAGGGTGAAAGATGAAGGCATCTTCCTCCACATGGGTGGTTGTCAAAATTATGGCCCCTTCTTGGGTCTGTTATATAGTACGGCAGTTAATATTTAGGGTACCCAAAAAGGGACCATAATTTTGACAACCACCCACATGCATGCAGAAAAGCTTCTCGAACTCCTGGACATACAGGGCCTTAGACCATGAAACCTCCAGCCGTCAGGAGTCCAAACGGTTCAGGAACCCTAAACCCTAAACCCCTAAACCCTAAGCCCTAAACCCTGAACCCCTAAACCTCTAAACCCTAAACCCTAAGCCCGAAACCCTAAACCCTAAAAAAGTTCAGGGTTTGCTGTCGGTTCTGGGTCGAGGATGAGTGGTCACGGGGAGTCTCCTGAGATTTCCAGCGGGTCTTATGGCGTTGGGGCGACTAGCTGCAAGACCAGAGCGCGAGACTTAGGGTTAGGGTTCAGGGTTCAAACAGGACTTAGGGTTCAGGGCTTAGGGTTTAGGGTTAAGAGCGCGAAATGGGGTGGGAGTTTGCGCCGCACGGGCCCCCAGTTCTCCATGCTTGACCATCCTCCCCCATTTGCAGAGCGTTTTGCAGGGACATCCAACTAAGAAGCCCAAGGCCGTTAAACTCGACAATCAATCCGTGGGCCCTAAGCCCTAAACCCCATACCCGAAAGCTCTAATACACTTTAAGCCCTAATGCTCAAGAGGTGTGGAGGAGCCAGGCCACCTGGCACCCCTCGCGGCGGCCGAGCTCATATTCGACCAGGAGACCTCGAAATCGCAGGGGCGAGCCAAGGTTAAGGGTTTAGGGGTTCGGGGGTTTAGGATTTGGGTTGTAGCCAATTGTGAGAGCATTCTGGAGTTAGGCTTTTCGGGATTGAAAACGCGACGGCGATTGTTGGGTTTGGTACCTCGAACATCGGTGTAGCGTTCGGCCTGGGAGTTTTGAGGTGTACACCTAAACCCGAAATAAGAAAACCCCCTACACCAGTTAAATGCACGACCTAACCATAAATCCTAACCCACCTGAATCCCCCAAATGCCTGAAAGCCCCTAAATCCCTCAAAGCCCCTTTTCCTTCCTTGGCCTAAACCCTAAACCAGCTCGACGGATCCTTAAACCCTCAATCCCAAACCCAAGCCCCACCTCGACCCTCAAGAACCTACTCTTTTAGGTTTGCTGGTTATGATGTCCTTTTAGAAGTTGTTCCGTAGAGAGGACGTTATCCAGGGTTCAGGTAAACCCTAAACCGCCAGTGACCGCAGTTTGCTGGAGGTTTCACGGGAGTGCTAGCAGACAGGCTTGCGACCACATCGGAGAGACACCTGATCGACCTACTGTGAGCTGCGGAACCCAGGAAACCCAGACCACCGTAGTAACAAGCCTCGCAGTATATACCCTAAAGCCCGCCTAAACCCTCTACCAAACCCTGCGCCCTGAACCCTAAGCCCCTAAACCCCTAAACCCTAGACCCTAAATCCTAAGCCCTGAACCTTAAATCCGAAGCCCTAAAACCTAAATCCTAAGCCCTAAGACCCTCTTCGAATTATTCAGGCCCCTAAATCAGACCCTGCAGCTGTCTGTCTGATTCTTAGTGGGAATAGGGGAATGGATTTATGACGGCTTATGGAGACTATTATTGGGGATTGTATTGGGACCGCTATAGGGATCCATTGCCCCATTCCCCACTAAGAACCAGGCAGATGACAGATGTGTCCTAGCTGCGAAGTGGAGCAGAAGTTCCTCCTCCTCCAGCCTTCCCCCGCGAGCCTTAGGGGTAGGGTTTAGTTTGTGGTTTTTTTGTAGGGTTTAGGGTTTAGGCTAGTTGTACATACTTTTTAATTTTGGGATCCGTTAATCCCTAAGAAGCAGCTGAGATTACATTTTTTGCTAGGGGTCTAAGTTCAGTATAGAAGCGCAGTCGCTTCATTGAGCACCGAGCCCTATTAGGAGGGGCTGGGGTTCAGGGTTTACATTCGGGTATAGGGTTCTGGGTGTAGGGTTTAGGGTTGAAGAGAGTTTAGAGTTCAGGGCCTTAGACTTGTGGGTAGGCCGGCAAAGCTCCGCTATCGTCCAAGCAAAGCTGAGACCCTAAATCTCAAACCTCAGACCCAAACCCCTCCGACGCACCTTATACCCTGCAACCTAAAGCCCTAAGCACAGAACAAACCCTAAAGTCTACACCCTAAACCCTGAACCCCAGGCCCTACACCCTGCGCCCTAAACCCCTCCCCCAAACCCCAACGACCCAGGAGTACGTCGAGGATGTTGGCTTTCGGGAGACCTGCGAGGAGTTTTGCTGTTTCAGTTCGGGAGGTAGTCTGGTTTAGGGTTTAGGGTTTGGACCCTCGAGGCTCAGGGTTTAGTTTGTAGGGTTTGGGGGTTTTGGGGTTGCGGTTGATGGTTGTGGGTTTGGGGGTTGTTATCTGGTCCAAAAAGTTAAGTTGTAGAAGGCAGTTTTGAGTGCCATAGTGGGTTGAAGCGATCAGACGACTGGTCGAGTCAAGCGACATCGCGAAAGCAGGGGAAGCCATAGACGACGGGTTAGGGTCTGGGATACAGGTAATGCAGGATGCAGGGTTTATGGGCTTGTCGTCTTGAGCTTTGACGGGTTTAGGGTGCAGGGTTTCGGGTTCAGGAGTAAACATATTCTTCTAAAATCTTGCAACACGGGTCTAGCGGCTTCTGACGTGATCTGTCGAAGCTGATCAAAGCACTTGCTTCGGGTTGAGGACTTTGGGTATTCTTTCGTACGCATGGGCCAGTTGCAATCATCCTCAGGCCAGGGCTGCAAAATCGTGCGACCGGTTGTTCCGATTGCAGATTCTTCTTGTGAAGAAGTATATCAATACCACGGTCTCCAGAAGGACCACGCCATCAAAGAGATCAAGGCTATCCATGGCCGAGGCACCATGCACGAACGAGTAGTTTCTAAGACGATGTAACATCTCCAACCAATAGCATTATACCCTAATTTTCATGGTCATATTTTTCGCAAAACCTTATTCCACAAATACAGGCCCCTTCCTGTGGCAGAGACTATTTTGGGGATCCTCTTTGCCTGCTCCCTGGTTTCCACAGGAGCCGCGTAGAGGCGTAGAGTTTGGGAAATTTCAGACCTGGCTTCTCGCGCTTGAGGGCCTACAGCTTTTGGTTTTGGCAGGGTTTAAGGTTTAGGTGCAGGGTGTAGGGCTTTGGGTTCAGGGTTGACACCAGCATCCGCCGAACACAGTTTAGCCATGAGCTAGATTTAGGGGCCTGGAGTGGCACCCGGCACAACTTGAAGATCTTGGGCGGCGCCTTCAAGCCACGAAAGTATTGAAAGCTCGAAATTTCAGCCCTGAACCCGTCACCAAGCCCTCAAAGCGTTCTAAATGCCCGAAATGTGCTTGAACCCACAAACCATAACCCTAAACTCAACGAAACCAGTACTGATCCCTTGAAGTAATTACCCTCAACCCCAAGCCCTTCACCCTCGTTCGGGACCTGGGGGCCTCCAGGCCGGTCCTACAGGGAAAAACTGGCAAAATTGCAATTTTGGCCCCTGCCCCTCCCAGCCCCACTGGCCCCCCCCGCCTGCCCTGCCCCCCTGCCCTCCTCCTACCCTGCCTTCTGCCCGGCCTTGCCCTGACCAACCTGCTGCTGGTTTTTGCCTATTAAATTCTGTTCATAAAATGTGCATTTTCATTATGGCCTGGTGCCAAAGCCGAGGTCCCCCTCCTTTCTTTGTGTGGGCCTAGTTTAAACAAAAAAAGAAAACCATCGAATGAGTTTGGGTGCTAAACCCTAAAAGGAATAGGTTTGGGTGGTTTGGCCGCCTTAGACGGCGTGGGGTGGGAGAGTTAAAAGAAAGAGCCATCCACCATCAGGCTCCAAAAGCTAATCGTCATATTACGACGCACTCGACCATACACTGTCGCAAGCTACTTCCGCTTCTGCGCCACTCTACGGCAAACCCCAATCCCTAAACCCCAAACCCTAAACCCTAAGCCCTAAACCCCAAACCCCAAACCCCAAGCCCTCAACCCCAAACCCTAAACCAAAAGCCGAGCAAGCTGCCAGGCTCTGAGGAAGAGTGGGCCAGCATGAGCACAGAGGAGGGTATTGATCCGAAGAGCCGAATCTGAATCAGGGCCGTGCTTAGGGTTCGGGGTTTAGGGGTTGGGGTTTCTGGGTTTAGGGTTTGGGGTTAAGGGGTTGGGGTTTAGGGTTTAGGGTTTAGGGTTTAGGGTTTGGGGTTTAGGGTTTAGGGTTTAGGGTTTAGGGTTTAGGGTTTAGGGTTTAGGGTTTAGGGTTTAGGGTTTAGGGTTTGGGGTTTAGGGTTTGGGGTTTGGGGTTTAGGGTTTAGGAAATAGAGTTTAGGGTGTGGGTTGAGGGATCAGGGGTCTAGGGTTGAGGGTTCCGGCAGTTCAGGGTTTACGGTGAGGGTTCTGGGATATGAGTGGCGTCTAGCTCTGTGTTAACGCCGCCTGAAACGCAGCGCCATTGATCCTTCAACCGTGCAAGGCATTGAAAGAACTCCACAGGGTTCGGTGCAGCGGAGTGTGAGGTAGAGTAGACACATCTGGACCTTGACCTCGACGTCTTCAATCAGAAGTGTTTAGAATAGTATAGTGCGGTACAATCTAGTATAGCATAGTCTAGTCTACTTTAGTATAGTACAGTATAGCCTGGAAAGCTTGAGTCTTAGAGCTTTCGAGCGGTATGGTAGAGCACATTACTGTGGGGGCCTTCATAATGACCTGTACTAATGTGGGGATTCCTTATTATAGTTATACACAGTATAATGGGCCCCAAAACCCTACTCTAATTGTTAAGGCCCCTATATTGCGCGAAGGTCTCCTTCGGCAGTCGGCACAAAGGGGGTACCTCATTTTTGGGGTCCTTCTAATAAGGATCCTACTATCTAGGGTACTATATTGGTTATGTTCTGCTGGGTTTAAATTGGATTACACTCTCAAACAGTTGGATAGTATTTATAGTATAGCTATTCTATATAGCCCTTATTCTGACCCCTAATATAGACTGTTACAGGGTTGGGGCCGTACTCAGTACCCAAAGTTTAGAGTTTATATCAGGGTTAGGAACTAATTTACAAAGTATTCTGTGGCATGGTCGGCACGACTCTGGCTTGACCACACACTGCTATGTATCACGATGAACCGGTAGAGCCTTTACCGTCTGTAACTACTTCGTGAACACTGTGCACAGTGTTCTGCTACAGGGCAGTAGGGCTGCATAGCATTGTGCATCATTTGTTCCATGTTGCTAGGGGCATATTCTTTTATGCAACATCTATCTGTACATGATGTCGGAAAGGCTTGTCCATCCGTACGGCCACCCTAAACCCCTACCCTAGCCCGACAGCCTGCAAGACCTCAGCCCTACACTCCAAATTCCAGACCCTAAACCCGAAATCCCAGACCCTAGGCCCAACACTCTAGGATTGCCCAGGAACGCCTCCTGAGCAAAGTGGGCTCTTGTTAAGGGGTATAATTTAAGGTACCATGTAAGGAAACCATATTATTTACTATAGATCCCTATTGTGGTAACTGAAACTAACTTCCTTAACAAGAGCCAACACAAATGAGGAAACCCTATTATTTACTATAGATCCCTATCATGGTAACTTTAACTTCCTTAACAAGAACCGAACAAAAAGAAGGAAACCACGTTAGTTACTATAGATCCCGATCATGGTAACTTAAACTAGCTTTCTTAACAAGAACCCAACAAAAAGAAGGAAACCACTTTATTTACTATAGCTTTAACTAACTTTCTTCACAAGAACCCAACAAAAAATCCCGAACCCCAGATCCGCCTCCCTGCTTGGAGGATCGTGGGACGTACTAAGTATGGTTTAGGGTTCCTTTTAAGGGTACTATAGGGTTCTAGAATAGGGTTCCTTAAAGGGATCTCTAGGGGTTCTATGATGAGGATCATGGGACTTAGTAAGTATGGTTACAAGTACCTTAATTGGGGTTATAAGTAAAATTAGAAGTGTAGTTACCCTACTAATAACCCTGGTTACCAAGTCCCATGATCCTTTAAGTAGGAGGTGTAATATAAGGGCTTTAATTAGATAAGTATAGTTACCTGAATAGTATCCCTAGTTACGAAGTCCCATGACCCTTCGAGTGGCTGAAACTGAGGAGCCCGATTTTCACGTTGGCCGCTCGGGACTCTTGCCGGGTCGCCTTGTGCAGCCGGGAATGCACTGGACTTAGGGGTATTTAGAAATACTTTTTAATGTTTGCTAGGGTTCTCAGTTCAGTATAGTGGAGCAGAGTTCTTAGTTCTCCAATACCCAACCTTTAAGCTTTTTTTCGACAGTCAGTCTCACCCCTTTCGCTGGGGACCGCGCTAATGACCCGACGTGCTTTAAACTGTTTGGGTTTACATATTCTTTTAGTAGTAGTAGTAGTAGTAGACTGAAAGATTAACATTTTATTTCCCTGGCTTATTGGGGAAGTCAGAGTTATCTCGGTCTTCGGGTTCATAGGGTTTGGGATGCCGGATGAGAGGGTTAGGTCAAACGACTGTGCTGGTCAGAGTTTGGTGGTTAGGGATGGATGCAAGTGGACGAACTTTTAGACATAGAGAGGGAGAGAGAGAGAGAGATCGATTGAATATGGACATGAATGTGTGCTCTGATGACAGGAACAATCGGTAGCCTGAAGATAAGCGCATTCACGGTTTGGCTTGACAGCCCTGTCGTTGATGCTGCTATGCTTGCCACCAATTGAAGGAGGTGGGAAAAGAGCAGGCTGACAAGTTTCGGTCGCACTTCCTGCACTAGGACCTAGAGTAGGCCCTTATTCCCTTTGTTTAGGGTTCAGGTCCCTTGTAAGCCCCTTTAAACCAAAATGGGCACCCTTTTTATTCCTAGGTTCCTCTTGGCTCCAGAGGAATCATAGTCAGACTGTTCCTACCAGGCCGCAGTTTCAAGCAGCAAAGTCTCTTCCTCGAAGCTGAGGTGAGCCGTGCTGGAATTTTTGTCAAGCTGCCGAAGGCATTTGCCCGATTTGCCGTCAGCAGAGTGCCTTGGCTTAACAAGGGGCATCTAGCAACCTAGAAACCAGTTGCCAAGGTACAGGTGCCGTGGAGGCATTCCGGGAGCGCTGGGATGTGCAGAGACAGTGCCTTGACAGCTTAGATTTCAGGATTTAGGGTTTTTTTTTCAGACGAGGCTCGAGGGCCCAGGATTGAGAATTTGAGTTTTAGGGTTTATGCGGGTCTAGGATTTGGGTTTCAAACCTCTACTTGGAGGTTCATGGGTGGTTGTAAGTGGGGTGATGAGCCACCTCCTGATATGGGTTATAATTATAGTTACCCTACTTATAAACCTACTTATAACTACCCATGAACCTCCAAGTAGCTTAGCGTTGGGGGGTTGGGCATGGTCGACTAGGTGGCCTCGGGCTTGTGAAGGCGGCTTTCCGATCGGTGTACTATAGGAGCCTAAGTAATTACCTACAGTATTATGCGGGTTCCTAGGGTTCCGATAAAGGGATCTATAAGGGTTCCTATAAGGGATCTATAAGGGTACCATGTTATAGCAGCCTAGATAATTAGCAACACTTTTTAAAGGGTTCCTCACTATATTTATAGTACAAGGGCCCTATATTGTCTCCGTTGACACCCCACACCGGTGTCGTGGTCTTTGTAGTCTGCGAGCCCACCAGAACCGACGTGCTGCGAGGCGTTTGAGCAGAAAGAGCTGGAATACACACGACCACAGCATGCTTTGCATCAGGATGTGTCTGATTTCAAACCCTGAACCCTAAAGTCACGCCTTCACCTGTCCGCTAGAATCAAGGCACGGCTTGCGTCGTTGAATACAAAGAGGAATGATACAGAAAAGAGCATGGTGATGCCTTGATGTGCCTCCTGGACCCTCAACCCGGTAAACTCTGAACTCCGCACTCTAAACCTATAAACATGGGATCCTAAACCCTCAAACACTTCAACCCTAAACCCTGAACCCAAAAGCTGACAAGCTTGGCATGCAGCCTTGGCCAGCCAACCCTCTCAGTCCCTGCTGCCTGTAAGGGGCCGCCACTCTGGCGATGCGAGCTGCCCTGCAGCAAGTGGCTACTTAACGGGATCATGGGACTTAACTACGGTGATGATCATGATTAATGTTACTAGGGTGGCTGTATTGATGATTATCATCTACAAGCCCAATTAAGGTATTGATAACCACAGCTTAATACTCACTACGTCGCATGATCCTCCAAGTAACCCTCTAAACCAGGATCCCTCTTGGTGTGGCGTGAGTATGTGGGAATTTCCGAAAACCCCTAATATAGTACCCTAAATAGTAGGATCCTTATTATAAGGACCCCAAATAAGGTACCCTAATTTCCGGAAACTCCCATGTGTCGTGGGACTTCAGACTGAGTCCTCCTACTCCGGTTTTTCCGCTACTTGGAGGATCATGAGACTTAGTAACTATGGTTACATGTACCTTAATTGGGGATACAAATTATTGTAAGTATAGTTACCCCAATAATAACCCTAGTTAGTAAGTCCCATGATCCTTCAAGTATACAGTACTTAGCAGCATAAGCAATGCATTCATCATGATCACTAGATTTCCTTCGAAGTCTACCGATGTCTATCAACCCTACGCCCTAAACGTAAGCCCCAAACCCTGAACCCCAAACACCCGTGGCTGAGGCCCTCCTCCTGCAGAAAGATTGCTGCAGGAGGACCCATCCCAGCGAAAGGCGGATGCTTCAAGCACAGGGTTCAGGGTCGGTTTAGGGTTTAGGGTTCAAGGTTTAGGGTCGGTTTAGGGTTTAGGGTTTCGGGGTTTGGGGTCTACTAGGGCCCAACTGTGTGGCTTGCTTGGGTTTCGGGGTGGATTTAGGTTTGGGGCTGTGCGGTTCAGAGTCTAGGGCTAGGCACCCTAAACCCTAAACCCTAAACCCTGAACCCTAAACCCTAACAGCTGTATAGCACATTTTTTTGAAGTCTTACCTGCTGCGATCTCGGGGTTATGGCCCGAAGCTCAGAGCCCCGACGCCCATGCCCCAAAGTTGCAGGCCCAATCCTACTTGGAGGAGCAGGGGACTTGGTAAGTATGGTTATGAGTACCTTAATTGGGCTTTTGAAAGTAATTGTAAGTCTAGTTACCTTAATCATAATCCTAGTTACTAAGTCCCATGATCCTTTGAGTACACCATGTCACAGTCGGAAACAATCACCCCAGCTGTCTAACTTACCCACAGGGTTTAGGCTTGAGTGTTTAGCAAACCGTTCAAGAAGCCGAAAGCCCCGAAGGTGGCATGGACCCACGGAATGGCACTCTTGGCAGAGGATGCCCTCTGGACTTCCAAATATCACGAGGTTTTCTAGTAGGACCCTTTTGCCCTTTTTGGTTTTGGCATCCCTTCCCAAATCCAAGCAGCAGCAAACGGGGGTATCCTTCTTATTCATCGGCTATGGGAAACCTATATTGATCACTGTGTGGTTCTGAAGGTTTTGTAAACCCTAAACCCTAAATCCTAAACCCTAAACCCTAAACCCTAAACAAGGTTTTGTTGACTTCTTTGCTACTGCCACTGCTTCTGATATATTGAACGAGCCAGGGGGAACTTCTGGGCTTCTTGTGCGGCTGTATGATGCTGTTTGCATTTTGGTAGTCGTCAAAATCATGGCCCCTTTGTAGGTGCCCTAAATATTTGGTGCCGTAGTATCATAAGGACCCAACAAGGAACCCTAATTTTGACAACCGCCCATATCGCCGTGTTGGCTCGGGTATTGCCAGAGGCTGCACCGGTTTCAGTTTGCTAGGTTCCAGGCATGCAGGTAACCCTAAAACCCAAACCCCTAAACCATAAACCCTATAGACCCTAAACCCTAAACCCCAAAGATCCCTCTAAGGATCCCTATAGATCCCTTTAAGGAGCCTTTTAAGAACCCTTACTAAGTCCCCTGCCCCTCCAAGTAAACCCTTCCGTGCAGGGGGCTTAGTAAGTAGGTTATAAGTAGCGTTATAAGTACCCGAAATGGACTTACCCCAATTATAACCCTACTTATAACCTACTTACTAAGTCCCCTGCCCCTCCAAGCACTGTGGAAGCATGTGCTTCCCATGGTGCGAGTGCGACAACACACCTCTCATCGCTATTTAGGGTTTAGGGCTTTAGGGCTTTAGGGGTTTAGGGGTTTAGGGTTGTTTAGCATGCTTGCCTGCAATCTACTGATATTGGTTGCATGCTTCAGTATTGCTAGTGCCGCTGGCATTGCCGCTATCAGTATCCCATGGGCCCATGATTTCTCGGTCTTCGTCATGATGATAAATGCGTTCAGATACTTATTTGTGCTTGTGGGTTCTAGTGGCCTTGTTCAGTAGCAGGGCATGCGGATGTTGTTGCCATCGTTGCGGTGGTTTTGTTTTCTGTCAGAGGTTGGTCCCTGCGAGAGCTGTGTCTTTCTTCGTCTTCTCCCTTACGATAATTATCATCTTTTGCTTCAGTGCAGTTTTCCCATGGGTTTCCGGGCTTACCCGAGCAGCAACCTTCGTTGGACCAAAGTGGTAATCTTCATGTTGGGCCCCTTAAGCCCCGAATAAACCCTATGCTTGATACCCTAAACCCTCAGCCCTAGACCCTAAACCCGATGCTTGAAACCCTAAGCCCTAAACCCTACGCCCTAAACCCTAAGCCCCAGACCCTAAACGCTATGCTTGAAACCCTAAACCCTAAACCCTACGCCCGAAAGCCTAAGCCCTAGACCCTAAACCCTATGCTTGAAACCCCAAAACCCTAAACCCTTACGCCCTAAACCCTACGCCCTAAGCCCTAAACCCTAAACCCTATGCTTGAAACCCTAAACCCAAACCCTGAAGGCTGGTCCCTCGACCCAAGATACCCAATGTTTGCACCGCTAAACCCTACTTGGAGGGGCAGGCGACTTAGTAAGTATGCTCATAAGTAGGGTTAAAAGTACCTTAAATGGAGTTACCCCCCAATTATAAGCCTACTTATAACCTACTTACTAAGTCCCCTGCCCCTCCAAGTATATAAACTCGAAGTTTAAACAAAAAACTCTAAGCTTCGACCCAGCCCCTCGATGTTAGATCCAGATCCCTACTTCAGATTCCAGGGGGTTAGGATTTAGGGTTTTGGGCTTTGGGGTTTAGGGTATAGGGTTTAGGGTTTAGGCTTTAGGGTTGAGGGTGTAGGGTTTAGGGGTTAGGATTTAGGGTTTTGGGCTTTCGGGTTTAGGGTATAGAGGTGTTAATAGTTTGGTCGTACTTGCCCTTATAGACCCTCTGTATTTGTATTGCGATGTATCAAAGCTGCTCCTAGCTTGTCAGGCGCTTGTATGAATACGGGTGCCTTCATAAATACAGCAAGGTTTTCGGGGTCTATAGTGTTTAGGGTTTAGGGTAAGGTATACTAATATACTATGCTCTGACTCTAGCATCAGGAACCCTAGGAAATAGAATAGGTATAAAATTTCGATTTCGAGGCAAAGTGCTGCGGAGCTTCGTACAGACAAGGACTGCCTGGTGGGCACCGGGGCTTCCGGGTGGAGGTTCAAACTAGGTATCGATCTGGGGAAGTTTTTAATTCCGTTGCAGTTTAATATACATCCCTTATTATAAACGAGTTTGGGGACTATTAAAATCGAAGGTTCCATTCGCGGTTCCTTTAGGGCGTTCAAGGTTTAGGCGTTAGAGGCTATTGTCGCAATCTCCATTGTAGTGCCCTTCTTTCGGCACTTTATTATGTATTCCAAACTCTTGACCAGAAAACTGGCAAACCCAAAAAAGGATTGAACATGGAGCTAATAGGCAGGGCCATAGGCAGGCGGTTTCGGAGTTCAGAGTTTCCTGTGTAACGTAGAAGCCTGCTCATGCTATTCCTGAGGATTTTTGACTAGAAGTATACTACAACATACACCAGAAAGCATTGATAGCACTCAGGCCCTACATTGGGGTTTAGGGGTTTGGGTTCGTGGTCCAAGGTTAAGAAATTCCGAAGTCCTTCTTGATTCACTTGGAGGTTTGGAGTTTGAGGGACTGTGAACTTGCGCACCTTAAGCCTCATACTACGATGTATTAGTTCCGAAAATGGGGACCCTAACATTTAATCTAGTCGCCTAAATAGTAGAATCCTGATTAGAAGGACCCCCAAGTAAGGTACCCCTAATGTTCGGAAACTCCCATGTAGTGGCCTCACGCAGCTCACGATACAAAGCCACGTAAACCGGAGCGCTGCGTCCGAGACTCGGGTGCCAAGGTCATCCTGAACCCAGTAACCGTAAGACCAAACCCATCCGAACCTCAAAGGGGTTTAGGGTTTGGGGTTTAGGAACCCCGAATCCAAAGCACCTAGACTCTGTCATAGTTGGGCAAAATGCTACTCTTGGATTGGTATCTAACCTCAAGAAGGAATAGAAAATTGTATTTTTTTATACTACTCTCCCAACCATGAAGCGTTCTTAGCCCAGAACCTAAACCCTAAACCCTAACCCCTAAACCCTAAATTTCCACCCGGCCCCGTGGCCGTTCCCACCCATAACTGGGTGCCCAGACACTGCCGGCAGCCTTTTTACACCCGATTTGCACCAAAACAAGGGGTGGAGCCTACGGAGAAAGGTCGAATGCCTCGCCCCCGGCCAGCCAGAGCTGGGCCTTAGATCCACTAGAATACCTTGATCTTTTGATGGAACACCCTAAACCTGTGTTTGGCATTTTCTTCCCAGACATATTTGGGCACTCCAAGCTGGCCGATTCCAGGCACCCGGGGCCTGGCCCTGGCTCCCCTTTGAACCCCTGGCCCAACCCTGGCCGTCCTGGCTGCCTCCTTCTCTTAGGGGAGATGTCTGCTCTCGGTGTGGGAATTGAGGGCGTAAGCTTTAAACCCTAACATGAGATGGTTGTGTGGTTGCCTGTGGTATCATCATAGCGGGCGGGTTTTAGAGAACTTCCGGTTTCACCGACTTCTAGGACACATGCAAGGAACGGCTCTTGACGTGTAATATGCCGCCACCCACAAACCCTGGTGTGAGGTGGCGCCATCCTCGCATGGATTATCAGCCACTGCGCAAGAAGACGCCCTAACCACTAAGCTCTAAACCCTAAACCCTAAACCCTAAAAACTCAAGTCAAGCCCCGGAGTTCGAAGGCCAAGACCAAGTCCCAGGCTAGGCGTGCCCAACCGGAAGATCGATCATTCCGATGTTGAGACAGCTAGATAGGGTACCTTTAAAGGGATCCCTTTAAGGTGTTCCTTTAAGGCATCTATAAGGCTCTATAAGGGTTCTTTAAAGGGTTTAGGGTTTAGAGTTTCCGAAAATTAGGGGTACCGTATTTTGGGGTCCTTATAATAACAATCCCACTATGTAGGGTACTATATTAGGCCCCCATTTTCGGAAACTCCCATGTTGAGTATTTTCGTATTGAACCACATGGCTTGAGTTTCAGGATTACGGCTCAGTGTTTAGGTCACCCGTACACTGTTAGTGCTAGTATCAAGGTCAGAAACAAGCAGTACATCTCGTAGTGATACCTACTACTAGTACTGCTTCTTCGATAGCTGCGTTTGTGATGATGGTGCGGCCGGTGATGACAATGCTGGTGCTGACGAAGATTACCATTGGTTATTGTCCTGGTTTGTTTCCTGTGGCTATTGCCACTGGTGCCACCACTTGGCCATCGTCTTTCACGGCGGTGGTTGTGGTTGAGGTTGAGGTTGTGGGTGGGTTGATACTGTTGCGGTTGCGGTTGCTGCCGATGTCGTTGTGGTTATGGCTCTGGTTGTGGTTGTGGCTGTCGTTGTCGTTGTTGCTGTGGCTGTGAGCTGACGGTTGTTGATGTTTTGGCTGTTGGCTGTTTGTTGTTGGTTGCTGTGGTTGTTTGGTTGTGGTTGTAGTTGTGGCTGTGGTTGCAGTGGTTGTTATTGCTTCTGTTGCTGTTGCTGTTGTGGTCGTGGTCGTGGTCGTGGTCGTGGTTGTTTTGTTGTGGTTGTAGATGTGGTTGTTGTGGTTGTTGCTGTTGTGGTTGTGGTTGTTTGGTTGTGGTAGTGGTTGTGGTTGTTGTGCTTGTGGTTCTGGTTGTGGTTGTGGTTGTAGTTGTGGTTGTTGTTGTTGTGGTGGATGTGGTTGTTGTGGTTGTTGTTGCTGGTGCTGTTGCTGGTGTTGCTGTGGTTGTGGTCGTGGTTCTGGTTGTGATGGTGGCAGTGGTGCTTCTTGTTGTTGCTGCTGTTGCTGTTGCGGTTGCTGTCGTTGTTGTTGCTGCTGTTGTTGTTGTTGGTGGCGGCGGCCGCGGCGGTGGAGGTAGGCTGGTGGTGGTGGTGGCGGGCTGGTGGTGGTAGCTTGTAGTCGTTGTGTTCAGTGCCGAGCTTTTGGCTTTCACCTCGCCGCAATCCTTGCGATTGTCTATTCTGTAACCATCTGTTTTCCGAAACCCCTTGTACGTTTTTGGCTTTTATTTTTTGTCTCTGGGAGGAATGCCAATGGAAGATCTGCCGCTCTGATGCATTTTGGAAGCGGTGTGCTGCGAGATCTGCAGAGCTAGGCGGTCTAGGTGTTTAGAGTGCTTGGGGTTTGGGGTTTTAGGCGTTGGGACCTTGAGGAACAGAATTCTAGATCCAACTAGGGAACATGGTCAATCCGAATTACACCTAGCGGGGGCCTGGGCTTTGATAGGGTGCTACTGGGGGTTGGTCGTTATCCAGGTATCTTGGGATAATTTAATTTCCCTGAGTTGTTTAATACAGAGCCCAAAATTATTAATAATAGTTTCTTGGGATAGTTCAATTTCCCTGAGTTGTTTAATATAGAGCCCGAAAAACAGTTTCTTGGGGCTGTTGAGGTCGACGCCTAGTTGTGGTTCAAGGGTTTGCTGCTTGGTGGTCTTCAGGGCGTGCTGGCGGCCGGTCGTCTAGGGCTTAGGGTTTAGGGTTTAGGGTGTAGGGTTTAGGGTATCGCGGTTTAGGGTTTAGGGTGTAGGATGTAGGGGTTCGGGGTGTAGGGTTTAGGGTATCGCGGTTTAGGGTTTAGGGTGTAGGATGTAGGGTCCGGGCTGTAGGGTTTAGGGGATAGCGGTTCAGGGTTTAGGGGTCTAGGGTTGACGGCTAGTTACTGGGGATGTGCATGGCAAAAGCGCGGCTGTTTCAACGCTTGTTGCGGCCGACTGGGCTGGAATTTCGTTTTGCTCATTGGTGGCTCGTTGTCATATTTTTAATTACAAGGTGTTCGTGGGTCCGGAATCTGGGATTGTACGGGCGGGTGGGTATTACATACCGCGCAGTTGTGCCAGAAACAGAATTACACATATTCCGGAGCTGCATCGCTGAACCGTAAAGCCTAACCTCTCCCCTCAGCAAAAACCACAAACCCTGAACCACTCAAAGCCTAATGAAACCCCTTCTAAACCCCACAGAGGTTGGAACAGCTCCGCCGGCAGAAAGAAGAGATTCATCAGCTGCGGCGAGAAAAGGCACGGAGCCCGAAATCGGGTGGAACCCAATCTATATTGAAAGGCCTCTGTAAGCATTCTTTTTGGGATTTGTTGCACAAGGGTTCTGGGCTTCAAGGTTTTGCCGATTGGTTTAGGGTTTCAGGGCTTCCGGGAACAAGACGGAAGGGTGGGTTTCAGACAGTTCTAACAGCAATATGTATCGCCGGCATCGGGAGTGATACTGCCGACTGATCATGGGAAGGATGCACCCTAAACCACAAGCTTAAAAAAACGCAAAACCTAGACTGTAAACCCTGACACGTAAACCCTAAAGCCTAAGCCCAAGCCCAGTCAGGATTTAGGGGGGGTTAAGGTGTAGGGTTTAGCATGGTTTGGGATTTAGGCTTTAGGGTGGTTTAGGGGTTAGAGTTAAACCATATCAGGGCTCCTGTACTTTCGCAAGGTGCTGGATAGCCCGCTCGTATAGCATTGAGTTTCCGAATACAGTTGGAGGTGGTTCCTCTCATAACTCAATGGTATAACCTGAATAGGGACTACTTTCAGGCCAATATTTCTATTTTAGGTCAATCTCACCTTTCAGGGGTTTGGGAGCCTCTTGATTCGCTTCAAGTTTGGGACATTTGTAGGGTGTAGTGGCTGTCAGGACGCTAAACCCCAAACCCTAAAAACAAAATCCCAAACCCTAAACCCTAGACCCCAAGCCCTAAACCCCTAACCCCTAAACCCCAAACCCTAAACCCTAAACCCTAAACTCTGAACCCTGAGCCGCCTCAACTAGAAGATGGTTGAACCCCAAAGCTAGAACCTCAAGGCATGAAGCTTGGAAGCCATGAATCTGGCCCATAGGCTTCATACCCGAGGCCTTCTAAATCCTCCACCCCCAGCCCCAATCACAAAAGCCCGAAGCCAACAGCTCGGTTAATAAAGGGGCCTGAACCGCTACTTTTCATTCGTGTACCATTCCTCAGGGTTCCTTGTCGTAAGCATAAAGTGCTACAAAACGCAATCTAGTTCTTACGGCCCTTGCATTGGTGTTAAGATTTGGCGACTTAGGCTTCAGGGCTTTAGGGCTAAGGGCTTCAGGGGTTTAGGATGTGGTGCTCCACTGGTGGAGCTTATTGGGGCTCGGGTACCGTGGTCCTCCAAGTAGCCCTTCTCCTGGAAGCCGCTGCCAGGAAGCGCTAGAGCAGCTCCTTTCTGAGAAGATGTAGATTCCAGGCACCCCGGGAGGCATGTTCGCCGTAGCAGTAGCAGGAGTAGCAGCAGTAGCAACAGCAAGTTAGTGGTAGTGGTAGTTCTAGTGCTAGTTCTACTACTAGTGCTAGTGCCACTGCTAACGGTGGTGTGGCAGTGGCAGCGGTGGCGGTAGCGGCAGCCCGGTAGCGGTAGCGGTAGTGGCAGTGGCAGTCGTAGTGGTAGTTGTAGTCGTAGCCTTAGTGGTAGTCGTAGTGGTAGTCGTGGTGATAGTCGTAGTGGTCGTCGTAGTCGTAGTCGTAGTTGTAGTCGTCGTCGTAGTAGTAGTGGTAATGGTGCTGGTGCTGTTAGTTTTTTAAGTTCTGATGTGTATGTTGTCTGAGCAGTAGCTGCTGTATCACGAGCTGCACAGATACCGGATACCTCATACTATGGCAGGAGAGGTAGACGGGTAGACCTAAGAGCCGCAATACACCTCACGCTCAGCAACAGTGCTCTCCAGAAGACGGACAGTATGGAAAAGCACGAACAGCAAACATGGAGGAAATTAGCATTAATCAGAGGACCGAGAGGAATAACAAGGGAATCAGTGCTGACTCGCAACTATTGTGCGACAATTTAATGGTCAGTTGGTGAGCTGTCATTACTAGTGGTAGTTGCAGTGGTAATTATGGCCACTGCTTGCATGGTCTCCATCGGAGTCATGACGGCGGGTTTGCCAATACGGGCAAAAATGACTTGCTTGCGAAGGCACGTTTATGAACCGATTCTGGCCTTGTTGGGGTTGACGGGGTGCCTGGAAGAATGCTGAGATGCATAACTCTCAGGATTTTCTTCGCCACCAGCGGGACTCGGATTCACATTGCATTTCGGCTTTGGCACTGATGGTCTGTGACAAAAACCGTGCTACCTCAACCCTGAGCCCAAGTAAAACCTGCACTCTACACGGCCCTACGCTCGAAAATGGCAGTCCCTAAAGTGGACAGGTTTGTCCGGCAGAAGCACCAGCCCCAGCACCGGCAGCACCACCACTACCTTTGCTGCCATCAGCACATGCCTTACTGTAGCGCCACCTACCGCCGTCACCCTCACCACCTCAAGCTACTACTTTAGGGATTCCTTCCACTACTACAATTCTGTCACCTGACTACGACGACCGCGATTGCTGCTCAAGCATAGCCGCCCGAGTTATGAACATGCCTGCAAGCGTGCTTGTCGTCGCAGTTCTGCTGTCTAGACTTCGTTTTCCTCTCCCCTAAACCTGAAGCCCTAAACTCTAAACCACCGGGTTTGAGCCAGTTGTGTTGCTTCTTGTCGAAGCTGAGAAGCCTGAACCCGACCACTCCCTGACGGCATGCAACACTTCTGACGGATCCAGGCCGTAAACCGTAAACGCCTAACCCCACACCCGAAACTCTAAACCCAAAGCCTTGAAATCCTAAACCCTAACCCCTTACCCTGAAATCCTAAACCCAGATGTTCGCACCTTCGAGCAGACTGAACGAGTCTCCCGCGTATAGGCAGCCTCCCATTTTGTGGAGAGCTGTGCCCACAATTCGTCGCTCCTTCTGGTACAAATCCGTTCTTCTAATGCCCTAAACCCTAAAACCCTAAACCCTGAACCCTAAACCGATACCTAGACCATGTGGGCTATGCGGGTTGGACCCTCCTTGTGAGACACCAATAAAAACCTCACGAAACCGAATTGAAGCCTTGTAAAGCCCTAGCGCTGAGTCGGTGCTTACTGTTGTGGGAGGCACGGGCATCCCCTCAAAGAAAACTAACCTGCCAGAAGTTCTTTTGCACTCTGCACGGCCCGGCAGAACTCAGAAGGCTCAGGTTTCAGAGCTCAGGGTTCATGGTTCTGGCTTTGAGGGTTCAGGTTGTAGGGTTAAGGGTTGAGGGTTTCTGGTGGAGCGTAACCCTAAACCTAGAACCCCGAATCCTGTGTACGAAGCTCCAAAGCCCCAAACCGTACACCCTGAACCCTAAAGCCTAAACTGCAAGCCCCATGTTACCCGCCCAATAAAGCACATAAGTCCTATAAACCATACAAGCCCTATAAACCGTCAATCCTAAACCCCAAAGCTTAAAACCTAAATCCTCAACCCCAAGCCCTACACCCCAAGCCCAAAACCCCAGACCCCAAGTCCCAAAAGCTGTACATACTCCATGCATCGATTTGGGACAATTTTTCATTTTCCCGTATAGTTTAGTATAGAGCCCTATAATAATTATAAACAGTTTCGGGGACTGTTGAACTCGACCCATAGAACCGAACGGAAAGTCTGGGGGGTTAGCGATCAACGACTCGCGGACGCTTCGAGCCACCGCCGCGATTGTCTCGCCCGGTGCCGTCATGGGCGGTCCAGCCCCAAGGAGCCGACGATTTCCGTCAGGGATAGATCGATAGACAGCTGGGGTTCCTTTAAAGGGTTACTTTTAGGGTACTACAGGGGTTCGTTTAAAGGGCTCTATAAGGGGTTAAGAGTTGCCGAAAGGTTACCCTATTTTGGGTCCTTATAATAAGGATCCTATTATTTAGGGTACTATATTGGGGTCCCCTGTTTCCGGAAAGTCCCAGATAGACAGATAGGTGGACAGATCAGTAAATAGGTAGGTAGATAGATGGATACGTAGCTGCCTTGAGATGTGTGGATGCATATCCAGTGTTTTTGTGTATGTATGTGTCGATGTTTAAGTGTACATTACATGCACATGTATGTACCTATATTCTATATACATACACATGTTTGGGTGAACATGCATGCATGTACGTGTACATGCATATATGGTTATATGTATATATGTTTGTGTATATGTAAATATGTATATAGGTATATATGTTTATATGTTTATATGCATATATGCATATATGTTTATAGGTATATATGTATATATGTATGAGAATATGTATGTATGTACATAAGTATACATGTATCTATGTATACACGTATTTACCACACACACATATATATATATATATATGTATACACACACACAGACAGACACACACACACATAGAACCACACATGCACACATGGACACATTTTGTCGCACTTATACGCCCATACATCGATGCATGAATAGCTAGATGGCTAGATGGCTAAGCGGCTCACTAACTTACCAACTCGCTAACTCATAAGCCAGCCAACTAGCTAGCTATCTAATCAGCTAACTAAATCGCTCATTCACTAGCCCGCAAGCGAGCTAGCTAGCTACAGCCAACCGACCAACCATACCAAACCAGGCCAAGCCAAGCCAAACAGACAGACCGACCGACCGATCGATCGACCGACCGACCAAGCCAAGCCAAGCTAAGCCCAGCTAAGCCCAGCCCAGCCAAGCTCAGCCAAGCCCAACCAACGAGCCAACCAACCAACGAGCCAATGAGCCAGCGAGCCAACGAACCAACGAACTAACGAACTAACGACTAAACTAGCGCAGTAACCAGCGAACTGACTAGCTAGCTTGCTAACCAAATAGCGAAATAGATAAACGAAAGGATGAACACAAGCAAATACATCAACAAAAAACACAATACTCAACATGAATACTAAACTGTACGTATTCAGTCTATACATACATCTACCCATATTAATGTATACATGCATATATGCATACATACCTACATGCTTATGTACCTGCGTGTCTGACTTTTGCATTTTGTCTCTTGGGTGTGCAGGGTATCTTAGGCTGAAGGTTTCAGGTAGTCTTCAACCTAGGTGTCCAAGGTCTTGAAAGTCTTAGTCTTAAAGTAGTTGTTATTGTCAGTGTTATTCGTAATATGATTATTGTCTGATAAGTACAGTTTTCTCACTAGTTTAATCAGTATTTGTTATTGCTCTCAAAATTTCTGCAGTTAAGGTTAATGTTACTGTGAATATTACTGTTGTTCATTTTCATTGCGTATCCAGTTGGCCTCTGCGCACTTACGAAGTGCTTCAGGGTTGATGCAGTCGCCCCCATACCCAAAACCCAAAACTATTCCATAAAACTCGACCTCCAAATCTGAAATTCAGCATGGGCTGCACAGCTACTACTTCCTCCTTGGCTATCTTTTACTGTAGTGTCTGGAGGTTCGTGCTTCTATCGCTGCGCGAGTTCAATCACTCGTAAGTCCAATCTCTCAGAAAGTGTTTTAGGGTTTAGGGTAAGAACCTCAGCCTCTGACCCAAGAGGGCCTAGAATCCGAAACCGCAAGCTCCAAACGATCAAGCCTACTTGGAGGATCATGGGACTTGGTAACTATGGTTATAACTACCTTAATTGGGCATACTAGTACTTATAAGTATAGTTACCCCAATAATCCCCTATATACTTACTAAGTCCGATGACCCTTTAAGTACAGCCCCTAGGGTTTAGGGCTTCGGTTGTAGCGGCCCTAAGCTACGAGACCCTAAAGGTTTCCCAAAATGAACCGCAGCGTTGTTGCCATTCCTCCTGTGTCAGCAAGCGGGGCGCAGAAGTTGGAATTGCAGGCAGTCCAGGCTGGAGAGTCCTTAGAGTTTGGGGCTTCAGGTTCAGTGTCTAGGACCTAGAGTAGGCCCTTATTCCCTTTTTAAGGGTTCAGGTTCCCTTAAAAGCCCCTTTAAACCAAAAAGGGCACCCTTTTTATTCCTAAGCTACTCTTGGGTCTAGGTGTTAAGGGTTATTGAAATAGGATGTAGTGTTTGGATACCCGACGTGACATCTCACGACATTATGGGTATCGACATATCTAGGGTTTCTACTGTGAGTTCACGAACATTAATTGATTTTTGGGTGCACACACCCTAACTGTTGATGATATATATCCTGCATGACCCATAAGAAGGAAGAAATCACCATTCCCAGAGTTTAGGGTCCTTAAGGTAATGCAGGACTTATATCATCAACCTAAGCACAAAATCCTGGACCCTCAACCCTCAACCCTAGACTAAAAATCCGAATGTGAACGAAAAAAGAGGCATAACCGGTTCCTTTAAAGGGGTCTATAAGGGTAGCTATAAGGGATCTATAGTAGAGTACTACACTATAAGGGCCTAATATTTCTGGGATTCCCTATGATAGTTATATTGCAAAATACCCCGACCCAAAGCCCTATTCTAATTATGAAGGCCCCTAATATTCCAGAGCCCCTATAGATCCCCTCTGGACCCCCTTCAAAAACGGCTCTCTTTTAAGGAACCCTATTCTAATGTTTAAAGCCCTAAACCCTTAAGGGTTCGGCCTTTGCAATCCTTTTTAGCGACCCTGCGGGCTGCAGGTTCGTTTCCGAAAAGGAACCCAAGTCATTTCCAAAACATCGGCCCGACATCCCTCCCCTAAACCCTGAACCCCATCATCCCTCAGGAGTCACTTGAGCAAGATGGTGATGATGATGATGCTCACGACGAAGGCTGTGCAGATCAGCATGAGAGTGGTTATGGTAATGATGATAATGTTGTTGTTGATGATGATTCTGGTGAGGATGAAGAAGATGAAGACAGCTGCCATGATGATAATGATGCTGATGATGGTTTTGTTGATGATGACGATGATGGTGATGGCGATGATAATGATGATGCCGATCTCAACCCCTGTGAACGTTCAACCGTCGGCCATACACACGATTACCCTTGCAAACACCTCAAAGCGTGAGCCAATGCTTCTGGGAATGGCCGGAATCCAGCTGCACCTCAAGGGTGACATCCTGGTCGATCAGGCTGAGTTACGGTTTAGGGTTCAGACCTTATATAGGATGCAGGCTGAGGGCTGGCTTAGCATGACGTGCAACAGAATTTCGGGCTTTGATGTCGGGCTTCGCCTTGAGATTGCGGTCGAGGCTGGTTCGATTTGCCTTCGTAGTTGTTACCACGATAGACCTACGCTGAGTTTCAGAAATACAACAATCAGTATACATGTACATATCTATATATGTATGTACGTACGTGTGCATTTTACATGTACATGTACATTCACATATACGAATGCATGTTCAAATGCAAATGCATATACATGTGCATGTACATGCACCTGTACACATACTTATACGTATACAAGCACATATGCCTATGCATATGCATATGTACATACGTACCTTAATAACGCATGCACACATACATACCTACATACATACATACATACATACATACATGCATACATACATACATACACACATACATACATACACAGACATGCTTACATACACATACGTACCCACGTACTCACGTACATACGCATCTACGTGCGTACGTACATGCATACATATACATCCATGCATGCATGCATGCATGCCATCATACATACGTACGTACATACATACGCTATGCACATACATCCCTCCCTCCCTCCATCCACCCATCCATCCATGCATGCATGCAAGCATGCCTGCATCCATGCATGTACATGTATGTATATATGTATGTATGTATGTACGTACGTACGAACACTTTGCTGCCACGTGTATCGGCATTTCATACATACGTTATGCTCGCTTCTTGCTTTGGCATGTGGACGCACATACACCTACACACCTACACACCTACACACCTGCACACACACACACACACACTCATATTACAAGGCGCTGCCTGAGCAGCTTGTAATCGGTTCATATGGTTTCAATCAGGGAGTTTAGGGGGAGGTGTCAACGGGTGTGAAGTTTAGGGTTCAGGGACAGGAGCTGCGCATGTTCACTCTTGCGGAGATTAGCGCCATCACTGAGTGATCGGCGATGGGAATGCATTTCCAAATTGGGAGCTCTTCACTGAAAAGCCAGAGACTCTGGTGTTCCAATGAGGGAGAGAAAACCTATTCAACTCGTCGGTCGTAGGAGGGACCAACACTAGCACATGACTGCTCCGTAGTGTGATTGAAAGAGAAACCATGCTTCATCATATGCTTTGAGCTTTCTCGTTGCCGTAAGTCCAAGACTTTTTACTCGCCTCCGGCTAAGGGTCTCGGTTGCAGGATTTGTGGTTGAAGATCTGGCACCATGAGCCACCATACATGGGGTCGGAAGACTGAAAACTAGTACTTTGTTATGGTTCGTAAGACACCCTAATCCAATCAATAAAGTATCACACCCCCTAGCGGTCTGGCCCCCTCGTCCGAGGCGGGTGTTGGTCACAGGTTTGACCTTCACCTGTTCAGTCCGAAGGTATACTGGCATATGACCTGCATGCGGGGGGTATGGATGGAGTTTTGCCATTCCCTTTTATCCAGGAACAGGTGGTGACTGAGTGACTGCTTCCGAAAGCAAGGTGCTGCGAGGATCGCGTTATGCACCTAGTATCTGTAGAGCGATCTGCAGAGAGGCGTGACAACCCAGGGACCTTTTGCGCGCTGGCACGTGTGCCTGGCGTGCAATATCGCGAAATGGGGACAGGTGAGGCACGTGCAGCAATGTGAACACGTACCTTCCTTGCCTGACCTTCAGGACGGCCGCGAAGCTCACAAGCGTTTCAGAGCTCCTGCAGTGGCTTGGCTTTTGGGACCCTCCATTTGGGTACCCTTCTCTGATTCGAATTCTCGCTGCAGGGCACAGGCCTGCGGCAAAATAAAGGAGAAGGCATACTATGGCCGTTTTCGGCCGATGTTTGGCTGGCGGAAACGCCGGCGAAAGGCCAACAGAGGCCCAACACCGGCTATACCGTGCTGCAGGCTTCCTCCCGAAGGCAAGGGTGGTCCGCTCCTTTAAGTCTGCTGAACTTTTACCTGGTCATGGCCTTGCTTGCAGCCAGATTGGAGCACGGCTCCTTTCAGGGTGGGCAAGCGCAATCGACAAAGCCTGTCCCCGACCCTCAGAAGAGCGCAAGAAACGAGACGTCGCGAACCGGCTGACATGCATCCGTTGCACGCAGGCTTTGCGCGACGAGCAAGAGAACACAAGAAGACTGAGGCTGTGACGAGGAGCAGAGGACGACCATGTGGCAGAGCATGCCGCCGATGCCAGAGTTCCCCGTCCAAACCCTACGAAGCAGGAGACAAAGGCATCCAGAAACGACTGTGGGGACTGCTCGCCCTGCAGAAGTCTCCACGCTCAGGGTTTAGCTTTCAGGGGTTTCGCGAGGTTAAGGTTTAAAATTTACCAGAACTTAGGGCCGGAATCTGGCAGTCCGTTTGTTTGAAGGCTCAATAAGTAGGTTATAGTTGTGGCTATTGTACCTTACTTGGGGTCCTTTTACTTAGAACTTTAGTCCTAATCCCTCATTTGAGGAGACCCAAAACCCTGTACCCACAGTTCTTAAACTGCAAACCTTAAACCCCGAAGCACTACGTCCTACAGGCCTTGAACCTGCTTACGATGTTCTCTGTCAAAGGAGAGCTTCCCGGCCTCTAAACCTTGGAGCCGGTCCGAGGAACTCGGAGACCACCTAAGGGGCCTCAATCCAGTCTCACCGGAGCGGTCTCTTCCTTCCTGGCTGCCTGAACGGTTTCGGGGCTTAGTCTGTAGAGTTGCGGGGAATGAGGCTTGGGCTGGCTAAGCCTGGCTAGGACGTACGAGAGTGTAGGGCGCGGGGACTTAGGTTTGAAAGCTTTAGGGGTTGAGGTTCAGGACTAGGATTTACGAAAGTTCAGGGTTTGGACGGCGGGTCTTCGACTTGGGGGTTTTTATGATGAGGAGCCTACTTTATGGGGATTGCGCATTCTAGTCCCCGAGTCTGTACTCGAACGGACATTCATCGTGAGAGTGACAATGGTAGAAAGCAATTAACAAAGTGATGAGAGCGATTCTGCTGCGCTTTATGACGATGGTGATGTATACACCCACGGTCAACAGCGTGATGGAAAGGATGGAAGTAATGGTCGTCATAGTGAGTGCAAGCAGACGCTAGTACTGCACATCATAATCTTGAACCGTGAGGACATTCACAGTTCAAGGTGGCAAATGCACACCGGGTGCAGTTTCTACGAGTGCATATCGAACAGTACAGAATGATGGGTTTAGGTTTCAGATTTGAGTGTGCAGTAGTTTAGAATGCAGTGGCCGGGTCGAGCCTAAAACAGAAACCCCCAGTAGGCCAGGAGCAGGAAGAGGTCCCAGCTCCCCCCCTGCCATCGACGGAGGATTCTTTCAAACCACAGAAACTCGACAATCCTTGATGCGAGAGATGGTTTTTGTAAGCCTGCTATTACTGTTCTTATGATTTCCCTTACAAGTATTCATGGTGTACTGAAAAAGAACTCCTCCATCGGAGAGATGATCCCATGGGCTGCTTTCATCCTGTTTCGAGAGGAGGAGTGGATGAGCATTTTAAGGTTGGCAAACTTTTGGGTTGGTAGTTTAGGGTTGGGGCTTACACTTACACCCTTACACCACAAATTGCTTTAAAACGTAGATTCGGAACCCTAAACCCGAAACCATGTAGTTTAGGGCTTAGGGCTTAGAGTGTAGGAAGATGTCGAAGATCCCACGTTTTCTCTGCCGAACTATCGGCTGCTCGTGGGACGCCCCTTGCGAGATTTCTGGGCCCACCCCGAGGAGCTATGAAGTGTTGAAAAGAAACACTAGACCCTACGATTTGGGATTTAGGACTTAGGTTTCAGCAGAGGCTGAGTTTTTCGAATCTCTTGAAAGGCTTGATGAACCGAACCCTTCCCGTCCACGCAGTGTCCGCGTGGCCTGGAGCTAGTTGGCGCAACGCTGCCGCATATGTAGGGTCCAAGTCTTAGTGATGAAGATGATGACGAAAAGGAAATGGTCGCCCTAGTTTTAAGAAGCGTAGCCACACTGTCAACAACTGTCAGAGTTTCAATGCTATAGCAGCACACCCCCCACCCTCGCTTTCACACTCACCATCACCGCCGACCATGGCCGCTACCATGACCATCATGATGATGCTGATGACGATGCTGACCCCCGTCGTTATCAGCATCATCATCACCATCGTCATGGTCCTCGTCATCATCATCATCATCATCGTCATCAGCCGTATCAACGTCAGCATCAACAGCATCAGCATCAGCATCATCATCATCATCATCGTCATCACGGCCAGCGCCCTCATGGCCTTGTCACTGCCGTCCGTATCTCGAAGCCTACATGTCATCATCTGCCTGTCCTCTTCCCCCTTCCATCAAAAACGCCATCCTCGGAAAGAATCGTATTCCAAGTCGATTCCCTTCCGCCTTAAACCTTAAGCTTTTGCTTAAGCCTCAAACCCTAAGCCCTAAACTCAATTCCCTGTAGGACCTCTATTCCCACAGGCCCTACTCGCAGGTCTCACGCCCTTGAAAAGGGTGCTAGCAAATGCAGTTTCAGCAGTCGATAAGAGCCCTGCAGGCTTCGCAACCGCTCGCAAAAACAGCAGGGACTTACGGTTTACTTCGAGTGCTTTTAGGCATCATGAAAAAGTCAAGCTCCAAGGGGAAAAAAACATCATTGCTTGTTCTGGTTCAGCGCGCGCTCAAGTTTGCGTTAAGGGTCGGGCGAATCCCTACTTGGAGGGGCAGGGGACTTAGTACGTAGGGTTATAATTGGGGTAACTCCATTTAGGGTACTTATAAGTCTACTTATAACCCTACTTACTAATTAAGTCCCCTGCCTCTCCAAGTAAAGCCCTAAACCTTAAACCCCATAGATCCCTTTAAGGAGCCCTATAGATCCCTTTAAGGAGCCCTTTAAGAACCCTTACTAAGTCCCCTGCCCCTCCAAGTAACACCCGCTGACTTCATGCGAAGCAGCTCCCAGCTGGAAGCAGCTCTCCCTGGACACGGCATCCTAAACCATATCCAAAACCGAACCCCAAACCGCAAACCCTCAACCCTACACCCAATTCCCAAAGAGGCTTTAGCAGGGTTCCGATGAAGGGACATTGTTCTAGAGCTGTATAGAACCCATCAATGGGGAACCCCATTATTACGGAACATCTTGAAGGGAACCCTATTACAGAACCCTAAATGGTACTCTTCAAAGGGTACCCCATTATGGAACCCTTTAAAGTTTAGAGGTTCCACGAAGAGCGCCTTGGTCCGGAACCATCCCTACCAAGAGCCGGTTCAGCTCGAAGCTCGACCCCACCGACAATTGACAACTAAGCGCGGTTTAGGGTGTAGGGTTTAGGGGGTTTAGGGTGTAGGGGTTTAGGGTTTAGTGTGTAGGGTTTTAGGGGTTTAGGGTTTAGGGTTACAGGGGTTTAGGGTTTTAGGCTTTTTGGGATGCCCTGTACTACCCTTATTCCCTTTTTGTAGTCCTGGGTTCCTTATACAGTTGCCCAATACCAAAAAGGGAGCCCTTTTTATTCCTATGTTACTGGGCATCCTAGACAAGCATAGTTTGTGAGTAGGTATTGACGGGGGTTGAGGGTCACCGACTACTAGTGGCAGTGTTAAGGTCAATGAGAGTGGATTGAAGATAGCCGCCGCAACGAAAATGAATCGAAAGAAGATGACTCGCCCCACCCTGGCATTGTACTTGACATGACTTAATCAGGGACTTCCACCTCAAATGATGCACTTGAGCCCTCTATACACTGAGGCATATTTCTTACTCACGGGCCTTATGAAGCCCCTTCTGAAGACTTCTGAACCCATATAGTTCAAGCCCATAATATAGGATCCATATGAAGCTCTGTAAAACCCCGAAACCCTAAACCCTAAACTCTAACAAGACATAAAGCCCCTCTACAGCCCTTAAGAAAGCATCATTTCCCGGGCATCTTCTGGGGTTGAAACCCCAATCCCGAGCGCTAAATCCAAAGCACCCAGCTCTGGCTTTCGGGTTTTGGGTTTATAGTGAATGCAAGAAAGTTCGAACATAGATTTAGGATGGTTCATGCTGAGGTTCCCGATAATTTCTGTATTTTAATGGCATGAGGCTGATGATGTTCCAACTTTCTGGCTTCTACTGCACCCCAAACTCAGACTCGCAACTCCTAACTCCAGAGTCTTCAAACAAACCCCTGAAAACCTAAACCCTAGACCCAAACTAATTCCCAAACCGTAGCCTTCCTAGACTGTCAGGCCAATCCCTCTGCCACGCCTTTGAGTGATGCGCTGAGCGACAGCGAGGCTGATTGCTCCATGTCTTTCAAGATTAATGCTAGAAGATTGGTATGGCTGTTACTATTGTTGTTGTTACTACTATGGGTGGGCATGATTATCAGTATGATCGTCAACTATAACAATGACACGTACCGTCAGTGTTGGCACGTTTGTTATGCTGTCTGTTTTGACCATGCTACTACTGCTAATACTGTTATGCTTCTTACTATTGTTGTTTGTATTGTCCAGGTATTACTTTTCTCATAATAGTTCTTGTTACTGTAGAGTTTGCATATGGGCTATAGCAAGGGCTTAGGGTTTTCGAGCATGTGCGAGTTGACTGGTTCTAGGGAGGAGCATTTAGAGAGTTTGAGGTTCCGATCCGGGTGTGATGACGGTCTCTGCGTTTTCTGCATCCTCAGAATTTAGGGGTTAAGGGTCCGAGGGTAAATACTCCGCTGGTAGGGTGAGCAAGGTAGAGAGGACGCCGGAAGGCTGGAACATGATCCCCATGCCATTAGAGTAGTGTAAGGAGATTCCCAGCACGAGTCATCCATGCACCAGCTTGTTGGACACTGTTGGTGCCTTGGTACTCCGACAGTGGGTTCAGAAAGTTAGATGCTTGTCACAGTATTGTAGAAGCTCGAGCTGTCAGCACAAGCCCCTAAACCGTAATCCCGATCTTTGCAGTAGTGATGGACATCGAAAATCTAAGCCCTAATCTCTCAGCCTCTGAAACTCCCATACCTCGCAAAAGGCGATCTTGTCGCGGTTGAAGGGCCGTTCGTTAAGGATCCTACTCGGTTGCGGTTTATAGTACCGTCTGCTATTTCCGAAAGGCCCATCTGCATACGGGGTATTTTGGCTCGTGCAGTCTTGCGTGTGGGCAGGCGCCGCAGAACACGTTGGTGACGTACCGGAATGGGGGGAAAGAGTACGTTTCCGAGGACCCGACTGTAAACCTTATACAACAACGCAAACCTGAAATCTTAAAATTCTACCCTAAACCCTAAACCTTAAACCCCAAACTGTAAGGGCCTAACAAATTATTTATAGGGTTCCTAGGGTTCCTTTAAAGGGGTCGATAAGGGTAGCTAGAAGGGATCTAGAAGTAGGGTACTGTACTATAGGGGCCTAAAAAATTACCTATACTAGCTTGGGGGATTCCTTATGATAATGATGGTATGCCCCAAAACCCTGTTCTAACTATTAAGGCCCCTATATTACGTACACTGACAGACGTTCGCCATACATTGACATGCATTTGCATGCCTTGACATACATGACATACACTGCAATCCAACGTCGCATGATTACTGTGACATACATTGGCATGCATTGATCCATCCATCCGTACATGCATACATACCTACAAGCATACCTGCGTGCGTACATACATACATACATACGCACCTGCGCGCGTATGTCTAAGCAGAAGTGATGTATGCGGACGCCGTAGGGTTGCGGGTCCAGGGATTCGAGTTGGAGATTGCGGTTCAGATCAGGATTTGGCTTTGTTCAACATTTCGGTTTGGGGTTGTAGGTTTGGTTTATGTCTGTCGAAGTTTACGGTGCAAGACTGAGGTTTCTGTGGCCGCCACTGAGCCGCATGCCTCCAAAGGTTGCAGGATCCAGCCTCGCGTAGGTAGGCTTACTCGTCCCTCTGCCGCCTCGGCTCCATACATGCACAGGCGTTTATGCAAAACCCGAAGCCCCAAACACAGTAGACTCACTGTAGAAACCAATCATCAACCCCTTAAGCCTAAACTCGTGAATGGTGATGCGAATGTGGAATCGGATGACTCATCTGACGTCCCGGTTGAAACTGTGAATCGTGATGTTGGGCGAGTTGATGAAGGTCGGGGTGCTCGGGAGCGAAGTCGCAGTCGAGATCGTTCTGAGTGACTTGTGAACGCCGTGAGTGAGCCTGATTTCTGTGTGAGAGAGCCGTAAGTCGCTCGCTTTTAGTGCAAGCCCCGTTGTGTGGCAGGCTTAGCACCTACTTTGTTTCGGCGAAGTGGAGAAAGAGTCATTGCACTTTAAAAAAAAACTCAGAGCAGAGATTGAACTTTCACGTGGCAGGATGTTCTCTCGGGCAAGGCAAGAGGCTCGGCAACACTCCAAGCAACACTCCGCAGTTTAGATCTAGGGAATCTAGGGTTTTGGGTATAGGGGTGGGGTTTAGGGTTTAGGGGTTTGGGGTTTCGGGTTCAGGGTGCTAATCCTTCCTCAATCATCCCATAAAGCCGCCCCAGACCCTTAAATTCGCAAAGCCTGATGTCATGACGCCATGCACGTGTGGCCCAATAAACCCCTACAGCCCCCGAAGTTCCCTAAGACCCTCAACTCCACCTCCATCCTCTGAGCCACAATGCATGGGGCATTCTGGACGAGATTTTGGTTTAGGGTTTAGGGGTTTGGGGTTTATGGTTCAGGGGATTGGGGCTTAGGGGTGTATAGGGTCTGGGGTTTGCAGCTGACAGGTTCCGATTCTTTGAATGGCTCAGAGCTCCTCTTCCCGAAAGCTAGCAGCTCTAAGCTTACGCCCAACACCCTAAACCCTAAACTCCGAAACCCTGCACCCTAAACCCGCAACCCAAAACCCCAAGTCCTAAATGCGGGTCATTCCCTTTCCCCAAGCTTCGCTGGGCTAAGGGTTGAAATCTTTATCCCCCCAGCCGCTCCCGGGATCCGGGTTCAGGAACTGTAGGGTTTAGGAAGTTTAGGGTTTGGGGTTTAGGGCTGAGGGCTTAGGTGAGAGCCTTAAGCCCTGAGCCCGGAACCTTAACTGCAAAAGCCCAGAAGCCCAACATCTGTGAGGCCACGTAGGTGGCCCATAAACCCCAGTAAGCCTTGTAAGCTAACCCAAATAGACACTACCCTGATAAACCCAATAACGGTTAACAAGCCTTAGGTCACTCTAGTAGGCTCAATTTCGATGCCCCACCTCCGAACAAGGTGGTGGGACTGCTGTTCGGTGCGAATGGCCCCGTCTGTGGCCCGACCGCACATGGGACCTGCTGTAGGAATCTGACCAAAGTTTTAGACACAGCTCTTGCATCGGCTTCATTCATGGTTCTGTGATTCGGTAAGCTTAATGATCCGGACGGGGTTTTTGGGGCATCCGCCACGCTTATTCTAAACGGGAGTATACCGTGATACTATCACCGAGTATCAAAACTCAGATCTCTAAACCCTAAATCCTAAACCCTAAACCCTAAACCCCTAAACCCCTAAACCCCTAAACCCTAAACCCCTAACCACTACGAATTCGAGCTTTAGGGTTGGGGGTGTAGGTGTGTGCGCGCTGGCAGTGAGTGCTGTCCGGCACCCACCTAAGACTGACTTCCTTAGTCTCTTGCCGGTCTGGCTCCAGAAAAGAGAAGCAACAAGGGTGGTTCTGAGTTTAGGATTTAGGTTCTAGGATTTACGGTTTACGGTTTCGGAGGGCCCAATACCTTTGGAAAGCTTAAGCAAGAGACCGCCAAACCGGGCACTTTTTCTCAAGCCTCCCAGAGGGATGACCTACCGGGTTGACCAATTGTTGGGAAGTTTCCCAGCTGGGGTTTAGGGATGTTTAGGATGGACTAGGTTCAGTGTCGAAGCTTTAGGGTTTAGTGTCGCGTGCCTGCCCTTTTCCAGCAACTTGGCAACCAAATGCCAAGACAATGGCAGAATGGCCACAGACCACCTGCCAAGACTTAGGCAGACTGGAAAGAGATCAGAAGAAAGTTATGTTCCGGACATCCGCCAGCATGTTCTCATTCCAGACATACGCAGATCACCTACAACGCTACATAGCAAGTCGATACAGAGTCGAAGCCATGCCAGAAAGCACTTCAAGCAACAAGCATGTCTTGCACCGAGCAAAAGACGGTTCAATAGTAAACCAAGCAGAACACAAGCACATTTATTGCTTTATGGTGGCCATACTTTGGTTCAGAGATCGTGTAAGCTGCCAGAGCCCGGGAACCAGGAATTTCTTTACGCCGTCTGCAGTGTTGAAAGTTCAGTGTTCGATATTCCGGGGGTTGACGCTGGTTTAGGCAGGGTTTAAAACGGGAAGTCAAGCTTTCAAAGTAGTATGCGTGATCAGTAGACGCCAGGAGCTCCCTGCGTGGCCCCAGGATAGGGAGAGGTGCATAACAGCATGCATGGGTTGACCGATATGTATAACTTGTCATCATCTCATCCCTTATCACCTTCATTCTCGTAGTTAATACAATGACATGTCTGAGCAGAGATACATTTTTCAAAAGCTGGAACTTTTTTCGAGACGAGAGCACAACGAGCTATTTGATGCCGTGCACGTGCTGGACGCCGATCAAGCGTGCCGTGCTAAATACACATGGATCGCCGCACCTCGGGAGGAAGGGACATGAAAACGCATCCTTTCTTGTATGACAAACCTGAACAGCATGATGCCCATGGTTCGCGATCTAGATTCAATCTCCTTGTGCTTTCGAGGCAGTCATCTGTGTAAGATAGTCAGCGTGTCTCGACATTATTTCCGGCTATGCAACGGCAGTTCGCGTCAATGTGAGGTGTCTTGTGCCAACGCATGCAGCACCGAACGTGCTCATTTTGCCCACAGCCGCTTGTTCCTGGCAAACGTGTTGCCCCGATGAGATACCGTCATGGTTCAGAAGTTCGATCCATTTGTTTTCTCGATGTCTGGTGGGCGTCTGTAGAGATGCTACAGCCCTGCTTGCCAGTTTCTCATGTTTTGGTCAGGCTGCAAGCTTCAGTCTGGTTCAACAATTGCAAGCTCGATTGGTCTTGTCACATACGTTTGTACCGAACTAGATGATAGAACTGACGCCTTTTGCATTACACTGCCGCGGTGCAACGCGTATCCTGCAGTCCGATTTTGCAAGGCTCATACTGTTTCGGTCGACAGACATGCGCTTCAGTGTGGCAGCAAACACGCGCAAATTTGGATGATTCATTTCCTAGGTCTCCATGCGAGTTTCGGGTTTTGCATAGGAGCAAAGGCAGTGTGGTGCACCAACACCCACAAAGCAAGCAACATGTGCATTTAGCTCGACGTAGCTTTTGTAGTTGTCGCAAGGAGTTTGCCGGCTGTACTGGTGGTTCCATGCATGCACCATGGTACACGTGGATGCGTTGAACGAAGCCTGACTGCTGCTGCCATTTGCAGGTTGTGGCTTCGTTCGAGCATTCACCAAAGTGTACAAGGCAGGGAGGCAGCACACGAAAATGTCAACGGCTTGAGCATATTTCGGGTAGGAATGTAACCGCTTGATGAATGAGGCCCTTTGCAATCCATCAAGGCATTAATCTTAAGGTCGTAGGGTTGAAAACATATTGAAGGGAGAAGCCCCTGTTGCTTCAGGGCCGTAACATTATGATTCTTGTTTTGAAATCCACATTGCATGACGTTTTTCCTGCTTCCTCTTGGAGGTAAATGCAGGGATGCTTTAATGCTTTCGATCCATGCGCACCAACATTGGATCGTATAGGCAGATTTTTTCCAACATCCCGATTGCCTCTTGGCGGACCATCAAGCCTTCATCCAACCCAAATCTGAAAGCGACTTTGTTTCCTGTGTCTTCAATTCCAGAACACTTGCAGGCCGTGAAGAAAGAGGAGTCCGATCCGTTCGAGGTGGCTTGCGGCTCAGCTTCCAGCGATTCGGCATGCTTTGTGCAGTTACAAAAGAGCCCTGGAAGTATGGGCGCCCATAATACAGGAGTTTGTCCGCAGCCTTGTCGGATCTCCAAACATGACGTCACTCCCTCATCAACAAGGACCATAAACTGGATCGTAGGTTTTCGGGACCCGTGGAAAGTGTTGGAGGCGAGTTTCGCGGGCCCTTTACCTGTCCTTTCCTCGTTTGCCGAGCAACTCAACCACATTCCCCAGCACGTTAGGTCGATGTAAGACCGAAGTCGGAAGGTCGAAATTCGCGTTGGCAAAAGAGAAGGAATGTCCGGAAGAGAATGCTTTCAAAGGCCGCGAAGGTGAATACGACGCTGTAAGCTACCAGAGAGATAGGCAACCGGGTATGGCTCGGCGCAATCTGGAATTTGCCGTCTCGAGATGTTATTGAGACCATTAAAGATCTTATTATACAGTGCCACGTTTTCTTAGACGCTTCGTCCACCGACACTCCAACTTCATCATCTCATACTCTCGCTGAATCCCAAAGCCATAGAGCTTTCGCGCAGACAGTTTCGGAGCTTCAAGATTTCGGCATGAGCTCTCTGGTGTATCTATGATTTGTATACCGGCATCTCTCACAGTATAAGCTCCTACTAGGATGCCCAGTAGTACCCTTACTTCCTTTTTTGTAGACCTAGGTTCCGTTTCAAGTTACCCAATACCAGAAAGGGAGCCCTTTTCATTCCTAGGTTACTGGCCATCCAAGTCTATACGGTGGATTCTGCCACCGGGCCAAGGGGATGTCTTTGCTTCTGCATCAAACGTCGGACCGGTGGTCTTGCTTCTGCAACTGTTTCTCCGGGGCGTCGGTATGTAAACGATACAGTACTCATGTTCGGTGTGCATGTGCATGTAAAAAAAATTATGCTCATGTATATATACACACATATAACTATGCCATATTTGACAGGTTAACTTTTTGGAGGCTAGGATAGTCAGTCTCTCGTGTTCTAGGATTTGCTAGACAGGGGACTCATCAGCAGGTTACAAGAAAGCTTGTAAGTGCGGTAACCCCATTTAAGACAGGACACCTGTCATCCCGAGTCCAACCTGCTTACGTGATCTACAAATAAAGCTTCATCCGGGGCATGGTGCCGGGGTGGTGAAGCCTTACACCCTAGACCCCAAAGCCTACCGCGACAACATTAAACCATGAAGTTTAGACCTTAAACCCCTAAACCTTAAACCCTCAACTCTAGGCCATTAAGGCTAAATCCTGAATCCTAAGCCCAGGTCTACGTCTCCGCTGATCACAGCCGAAGGGAGTTCCCTGGTTTAGTGTTGGGAGGGTTTTCGTGCCATTGCAGAGGGGGGTCATCATAACGGGGTGGGGTTTGGCATTCAGGGTATGTCATCAGGGTTTGAGGGCTTAGGGTTTCGGGATATCGCAAGGCCTCGAGGTTTAGGGTTTAGGCTGGGATTCAGGGTATGTGATAAAAGTGTGGAGCTTAGCGTTTAGAGGTAGCATAAGGGTTTCTGGTTGTAGGCCTTACAGGGGTATCATAAGAGTTGGGGGTTGAGGGCTGACGGTACGTCATAAAAGTTTTGGGTTTAGGGTGCAAAGGTATCACAGTAGTGACGGTTTAGGATTTACTGTAGGCTGAAGGGGTATCAGAAGGGGTTTAGGGTTCAGGGGTATCATAAGGGTACAAAGGGGCCTACTTTAGCCAGGCTGTTCGAAGGGTTTGAATTAGGCGGGCTGGGGGTTTTCGAAGATCAGCGTCCTTCAGGATTCCAGGGGTTGAGAGTATTCTAGGGGTTGACTGTTAGCCATGTGGGTGGTTGTCAAAATTATGGTCCCTTTTTGGGTCCGTAATGTAATACCAGCACCTAATATTTATGGTACCCCAAAAAGGGACCCTAGTTTTGACAACCACCCATATGTTACTACACCCACCCAGGCCCTGCTCCAAATTACAGGGGGCCTTGTTTTGCTGGAAGGGGCAGAGGACTCCGTGACAGGGCGGTAGGTAGCAACTATAGCTATCACTAGCGGACCTGGTTGCGAAGACCCTACTCCTTGAAGTAGGGTTTAGGCAGTCCTCCTTACATGGCTTAGACGATGTGCCACGATTTGAGTGTTGAACCCGGAGGGGAGGGGTTCAGGTTTCTTGATTTTCAACGCATGAAGGTTAACCTCGAACTGAGCCTTCAGCAACAGTAGCGGCTTGGGGCTTAGGGGTTCTAGGGTTCAGGCCTTGAGGTTTAGGGGTTCAGGGGTTGAGGGTTTACGAAAGTTTAGGGTTTAGGGTTGAGGTTTGGGGTCTGGGTTGCGGGATGCCCACCGGTCAGCTAAACCCTTGCTGCTAAACTTTTCAATTCCTCCACGCACAGTCCCATTTTGAGACTTGGCCAAACAAAACGGTAGTCACAATGAGCCACTCTGATGATGACTGTTTGCGGTAAGGATAGTGATGTTCATGGTGATGGTCTTGATGTGTCAAGTATCGCCATCAGCATCAGCACTACATTCAAGCGCCCTTCCTTGCTGTTTCAGTTTCAGTTCTTACCATGACAAAGACACACGCCTGCTCCCCGGCTGCTTTCGTCTCAGGTTCAATCGCTTTGTGAAGAGCATGCCATGGTTGGCTGTTCCTTTTCGCGACAACTCGATTATTTTCGAGCGCAGCTTGGCAGCAAGTTTGGGCTAGATTTCGCAAGCTCTGGGGCCTGCGTTCTACACCCCCCGAAGATTTAAGACGATTTCATTCATCCATGGGTGCGCCCACACAGAAGACCACACAACATGCCTAAACCTGCCCCACTGCTCCACAGCCGTCCAATGCGACACCATTTTGGCGGCTCCTTATTGTTGTTATATATAGTGTATTTTCCCACAAAACACTATTAACAGTAATTCAGGCTTCTACATTAGACATGGATTGAGTCCCACCCATTCAGGCTATGGCGTTCCCTTGGACGCCGCTTGCCATGCAATGCTCAGGTCTCTGGTTTCGGGTTTTGGGAGGCTGAAACTCTACAGCTTGAAGTGTAAGCAGCCAGAAAAAGCCGTAATATAGTATTGATTGGCGAGTGGGACGATAATGGTCCCGCCGCTAAGGAAGTTGTGGATCGCATGCCTCCTGGCCCTCAAAGCACTCACAAGCGGATGGAACTCACTTCGATTCGCCTGTGCTTCGAGCATTGTATGTTCAATACACCGCAATGTACCAACGCGGTGCGGCATCCCTGGAATCGCATCAGGATTTCGGTCATTCCGGCTTGACCGAGCATTTTGCCGTATGCCAGCTGGAAAGGCGTGCTTTGGCTTTGCCTGAAAAGTTTCCCGGCCTGAAGCGGCAAAGCCATTCCACAGGCAGGCCAAAGGGCAGACCCAAAGGAGCCCCGAAAGAATGGCCAAAGCTCCAGCTCGTGGAAAAGGAAGAGGCCGGGGCTCGCAAAAAGCTTTGCCGGACGTGCGGTCCGCAGAGGACGTGTTGGCAGAATGCTTTGCGTTGGATCCATTCGAGGTGGCAAGCGCATCTGGTGGAACCGTCGTTTCTGGTCACGCCGCTCCTTGCAAGGAGGAAAATCACCACCATCCAGGAGAAGGGCAAATGCAATCCGCGTGCCCAGGGTACCCAGCATTACCACCGGGGTTGGAATGGAAACGCACGGCATACATAACTATGCAGCTGATTATCATGTGGGGGCTGATGCCATGTGGGGGCGGGGACGGAGGCCGTGCAATGTTCCGTGCGTGGCATGTCATCGTGCGATTCTGCACGTAGTAAACGGGTCACACACAGCAACTTGAGACCCTAGAGTTCCCGCCGATGGAGCCAAATGGACATCTCCGTGCTCATCTCAGATTCGAGGACGAACCCGCACCAGTTGTCCAGCCGGTCGTGAATCTCACGGTACATGATGCAGTCGCAAGCGCTTGTACGGCTTCGAAAACTTCCTCGGCGGGGCTCTGTGCACTTCCGCCTGACTAGTGGAAAAAAAACTATCCAGAGTCTGTATCGCCGACAGGTGCGGATTCAGCATGCGGATCGAAAGCCGCAGAAGGCCAAGCAAGCGCGTCAGCAGACCATCCAGTTGGGAGTTTTCGTCGCGATGCATTCCTCCAATTTATTGGCTATTGGAAACTCATACGCCGGCTGCTGGCCAAGCACATCCCAACTTAATGCGTTTGTGTACAATGCCATGATATCTGGCATGACACGGCGCCGGTTTTGTCTCGGCACCGACAAGAAGCATGGTCGGTCACTCAGGGTGCGGCCTCGGGAAAGAGGCGTCGTTTTTCCAGAGAAACCACAAATCGTGGTTACCAACATTGCTGCGTTACCAAGCACACAGCTGTGCTCAGGCCTAAGCTCGCCAAAATGCAAAAAGAGACCGTCTGCTCGCGTGTCCTCCACGGCTTCTTCACAGGAGGTGCGTGCAGCGGGACAAAGCGTCACGCTGCAGCCAGCCACGATCCTGCCACCCCCCCACCCACGTTGTTCCCCCATCCGTGTTCCTGCGACACCGATCGAGACGCCGCCGCGGAAACGGCCGGCACCTTCCTGTAGCTTGCGGTCACTTGGACCGAAGGCCAAGAACCCTCCAGACAGTGTAATGTATATAACAGTGCATAGATACATATGCAGATACATATACATGTACATATACATATACATATACATATACATATACACATACATATACATATACATATACATATACATATACATATACATATACATATACATATACATATACATACATATATATACATGTGTATGTACGAATATTGTATGTACATATATATATACATTTCATATTATATATATACATATATACACATATATATATATATGTATATATATATATGTATATATATATATGTATATATATATATATATATATATATTTATACGTACATGCACATATATGTGTGTTACAGTGCAAGAATACTGAAAAACAATACAATTTTGACATACCCACACGTTTTAGAGGAAGCTTTTGGAAGCCCGAAAACACCCTAAGCCGTAAGTTCTGGGGTTGAGAGAGGGATGCCGGACATTTTAAGTGAGCATCCCATGCCCGTTAGGATATCGGGCCATAAGGCTATCTCCAGGTACGAAGCTGGCCCAGGCTGGTCATCGTGGGACCAGATGACGAAGTGAAGTGCGCGACACCTGTTCTTAGGGGCCGCCTCCTAGACTCCTAGACATGGTGGGATGTCGGTGCATGGCTTGGCACTTGGGGATGTGATTTTGATTTCTGACAGGTACAACGATGCCTCGCAGATTGCGCGAAATTGCTTGGATGAGCCGCGCCCCCACGGTTCAATGCTCGCACCATTTTGCGACAACATGTCCAGCAGAGCAGAACCAAAGCTTTAGCTGGCGAGGCGGACAGCTTGAATTCCACACAGGGATCACATGATGGTGATGACGATGATGGCGATGATGATGATGATGATGATGTTGTTGTTGGTGCTGATGCTGACGTTGAAGATGATGCTGATGCTGATGGTGACGGTGAGAATGAGGATGATGATGATGATGGTGATGGTGATGACGATGATGATGTGCTGGCGGCTCCGCCGTGCTGGTAGTGGTGGTGCTGGTCCTCATGCTGTTCTTGCCGGTGCTGAAGCTGCTGCCAGAGCAGCTCCTGCCACCTGAGATCATTGCTGCTCTTGTTGCCAGTTGCAAAAGTGGTGATTGGAATCGTGACTGAGGTTTGGAGCTTAGGGACAGTTCATGACAATAACAGCAACATTCGAACACCAGGAAGAAGCCTTGGGCATTTGGCTCCATCCTGGCTTCATCCTTCACGGAAGTGGCCACGAAGAGGCTCCATGTGAATGCAACAGCATTTCGGTGAAGGTGGTGCATTGACACAGAAGTGGTATGTTGCAAACATCTGTGCCCCCTTCCCTCCGGCCGTGAATGCGTCCTCAGTTGTGAACCCTGACCAATAAACCGTAGTCCAGTGACAGTTGCTCTTTTTAGTCAAACCCTCCCACGCACGTGGTCGTCAGTGAACCTGTTCGAAATGTAGATCCCTAAGTATGGTCCCAAATGACCAAATATGCAGATTTTCTGGGTACGGCTCATGCTGAAATCTTCATGTAACTACTTGTATCACGCCTTACTCCTGCCTGAGTCTGTTTCTCAGCACCACACACTTGGAGTACAGGGGGGCGCAGTTGTGAAGAGTCTTTTGTGAATTTACAAATATCATTATTCTGCAAAGCTTACCCATGACTTTACTATAGAATCCTGAACAACCAATAGGGTTCCTTGTAAGCACTATACCACAATAACACCACAGCCCTGTTCTAATTAGTAGGGCCCCTATGTCACTTATATACTTCCCAGAGCCCTCCGCGTTGTCTGCTGCAGGCGTTTCGCCACCCTTTTCGGGCTGCCGTACTGGATGTCCCGACCCTGAGTTTGGAAAAGAAACAAAAAGTTCCTGCAAGACGGTGCAACCGGGTTGTTCTGTATGCATGTGCGCAATCGAGTGTGTGTGTGTGTGTGTGTGTGTGTGTGTGTTTCTGTAGACATGCGATATGTGTATATGTATATGTATATGTGTATATATATATATATATATATGTATCTATAAGTGTGTATATATATATATACACACGTATATTATCCACACATACTGACACATGCCCACAAGCGTAGCACATATCATACAAGCATACATGCGCACATAAATACATACATACATACATACATACATATGTATATATATATATATACACACACATACAAACGTATGTGTACAGACACAGACACACACATACTTACACATACACGTACGTACACATGCACATACACATACACGTACACATACACACGCACAGACACAGACACACACACACACACACACACACACACATATATATACACACACATACACATACACATGCACATAAACATACACATACAGATACAGATGCGGATAGACATACACATACACATACACATACATATACACATAAACATACATATACCTATGCATTTACATATGCATATTCACACACACATACACATACACATACACATACACATACACATAAAACCTGCACATACACATACACATGAACATACACGTACACATACAGATATGAATGTAGATATGCAGATACCTATAACTATACTTAATACCTTTACATACTGCAGAGCTGCTTGGTGTGCATGCACATGGATTTGCTGGACGACTGTTCGCACGACGCCGAGCAGTCTCGAAAGAATGCTTGAGAAGTATGCAGAAGCTTCTCAGTCCTAGCTGCAGGCGATCCGATCAAATAGCTAAGAGACACTTGTTGCGAGCCTCCACCCCAAGGCGGAACCTGTTCGCCTCACCCTTCTGACTGACTTTGAATTGCATCATTAGTCGGTATCGCTTCTAGATACCTCGGAGCCATACACTCACAGTTCAAGCCCAACATTGATATCCCAATCCCTCCACACCTTTCCATCATCTCCGAGCAGCACTCGATCGCTGCTTGTATTGCGCGACAATGGTTCGCACAGGCGACAAGCAAGGCTCGTGACAAACTTTTGGGTCTTCAGTTGCGCCCAAGAAAGGCTTCTTCGATCATGCATTAGATCAGCGGTTGACTCTTCGGTTTCCAGACATGTGCCCAGATTTCAAGATCTTTACGGCCCATCAGCTGTCGCCGGCGCAGGTCCCAAGCGCTCCATCCGCAACGGCACGCGAGTGCTTGTCCGCGATCTGCCGGACAAGCAGCCGGCTTCAAAAGTCGTTGTTTCATCATCGCCCTAAACTCCAAAGACCGTCAAGGGTCCAGGATGGTTGGGGCTCATAGGGTTTTGGGCAAGGCGCTTACTTAGGATTCAGGTTATTTCCGGTTGCATAGCTGTTTTGTCCCAACACTCCTAACAGAATCAGAAAGCCGGAAGATGTTCGCAACGATCAGCTGTAGCAGTGATCGTCGTAATGGTCATCATCGACGTTGTTGTCATTGTTGTCGCAGCAGTTGGCATTGGCACCGTGCGTGGTTTTTCGTCGAACAAGATGAAAACATGAGGATGTAAAGCGGCTACGTTCGGGGTATCCAAAATGGTCGTCAGCACAGCAACGGAAGTCTGCCCGAAGTTGATGCTAAACTGAACCCGGAGCCACGAATCACACCGTCTGTGGTTATTCTTTTCCTGGATCACCATCACCCCATCATGTTTAGCACTACTATCGTCAGATACAGTAGCCAGTAGCTTTATCCTCGCTCTGGAACGACTCTCTTGCGATCCTGAATGCTGAATCCGACGATGTCATTGCTGTCACTTTTCCGCGCTTTATACCCCAAACCCTGAACAAAGGAAGCCGATCCTTCTTACCCGAGGCATGTACTTGTAGGTTCATTCTTAGTAGGGCTTATAAGTAGGATTACTATAGGTATAGCCTATATTAGGAGACATATCACCGCACTTATAGCTACCCATGGGCCTCCAAGTGATCCCTAAGCCCTAAACCCTAAACCCTACTTGGAGGATCATGGGACTTAGTAAGTATGGTTATGAGCACCTTAATTGGGGGTATATGTAAGAATAAGTGTAGTTACCTTATTCATAACCCTAGTTACTAAGTCCCGTGATCCTTCAAGCAAGTATTTCATAATCTTCAACCCAGGGTGCGGAAGACCTCTCTGCAGTCTGCTTTCGGGGACTTTGGGAACGTGGTCCGTATCGAGCCTTTGGTTTCTGGCGCAGGCTGTCGGTTTACGGGTTTAGGGGTTCAGGGGTTTAGGGGTGTAGGGTTCAGGGTTCAGGGTTTAGGGTTTAGGGTTTAGGGTTTAGGGATTTAGGGCTTCGGGTTTAGGGTTCGGGGTATAGGGATGTTTAGGGGTTTAGGGCTTCGGGTTTAGGGCTCTGGGGCGTAAGGCTTAATGCTAAGCCTTTAGCGGTTCCAGGTTGGATTTATGGTTCAGGGCGGAGTCTGTTCGGGTTTATTTAGGGAGCCTAAAATCCTTGAACCCTATTTACACCCTAAACCCTAAAAGCCCGTCACCCTAAACCCATCTAAACCCTAAACCCTGAATCCTCAAGAGAATGATAAATAGAAATTGCTTGTCTTTGTTGGTAACCACTGCTACGGAAACCCTTAACAAGTTCTGGAAACCCCAAACCGGTGATGGTTTGCGGGTGCTTGTGGCAAGGTTTTTGTCTTGAAGAATGCCGCGGTATGCCGCGACGATGGTTCGCGGGTGCTTGTGGTAAATTTTTTTGTCTTGAAGGGTGTTTGTATCTTGAAAACAGCTTGACTTGAAATTTTCAGAGTCAGAGCTGCTGAACCCTAAACCCTAGGCATAGCTGTGAACGCATGCGACGGAAATGATACCATCGGTTAATCAAGGAGCATCGCAATCTAAGAGCAACACTCGATCGTGCCAATGTTTAGAGACCTGTACAAGAAGCTGCTCGGGCCGTGCGGCCGCCGCTCATGATCCTTGATCAATTCCCTGCGGGCACCCGCTCTCGTAAAAGCCATGGCGGCAGGAACCATGTCTTTTGAAAGGTCAGAAGGTATACTATGTTGCTGCGTCCACACCTGAGGATGTCCCGCCGGGAGCCACTTCCTACATCACAACACTTGCGTGCCTCAGGAATGCCGGGAGTATACTGAATACTTGGGTATCGACCCCAGCTTTGGAGGGGAGGAAACGCACAACGCGATGTTCGGGACTCCGGACATCCTACGAGTGAGGAATACTCTCCCGCCTCCGGTAGCATCGCCCTTCAAGGCCCTCCCTGTGCGCACAGACTTGGTTGGTATCCGAGACTTAAGAATTGCTCCTGGCCTCTCTTCCCACGAAGCCCTGCCTCGGCCCTGACATCCAGCTGGCACTTAATGTGCCAGGCCTGTGACACCCTCAAGGAGAAGAGAATCCTTCTCATCGAAAAAGGGTGGACAGGCCAGCTAAAGGCAGCAAGAGAGCGCGCAGTGAACGCTAAATTGTGCACAGGATACATCTGGCAGCGAGTGCCGCACGGCGAGTGGATGCACTGGTGGTACCTCTCAGATGCCATCTTCTTCTAGGAGGCAGATGTCCTCGAGGCGGGGCACGCAGAACAACGAAAAGAACGAAGACGCTTCCTTGCTGCAGCACCACCCAGGAGACCACGACAGCCGTCTGAGCGCCAGGTCCCGCGACGAGAATGATTTCCTCGAAGATCCAAAAGAAGCGCGGAAAGCACTTGCATCGCTGGCATGCACTCTTAGATCATACCCAGAAAAAACAAACGCAGAACTTCCGCAATCACAAAGCATCATGGACCTACATCTTATCCATCCGGACGGCACCAGAGAACTCGGTGCTCTGCTGCCCGGAGGGAGTGGTGCAACGGCTGCCCTATACCACTTCTATGGCACAGAGCAGGAGGGTGGCCAGAGAAGACTGCGGCGAAACCACCTCCTGGAGATCTTTGTGAACCATAAGGTCCGCTGGATTGGACCCCAGGGCGCTCACCAGAACTTCTACATGAAGAAGATCGCCCTGACCTGCGTCACTTGGTGAAGGCGTGCCTTGAAGCGTTGATGTGAAGCACAGGAGTGTGTTGCGCCCCGATTGCAGACCCGTCTTCAGCCTACGACTCCCTAGCCATCTGCCGGCGGTCAACGTCAAGAGCTGCAGCCTTGCGACTTTTAGCTCCAATTTCGTGTTCTATCAAGCCTCGGTTCCGTCAATTTCAAAATGAAGCCCGCCTGGCTTAATCATCAGGGCTGTAACTTTAACACTGACGGCCACATCTCGTCTTGCCTGAAGTTCAAGAGCCTGGCCTGTCCTGTGTGATTGGTCAATGTCCTTCCTCTGCACCTGTCTACGAATGCCAGACGCGTGGCCAAGGAGGGGACCAACGCTGCTGGTCCCCAGCGGCCTGGAGGGTGGCGATGGCCAGGCGGCGGCCTGAGCCTTTCCAACCTCCTGTTCCCTCATATGACGTGAGGTCCTTGTGCTAATATCTATCAACATAATAACTCAAGCATGTGAAAAGCAGGGCCACAGCCAAGAGTCGAGACAAACCAAACCTCCAAGGGCCCCAACTCAGCCCCCAACCCCTCCGACTCAAATCACAAAACTCCCGCCACCCCAGCAGCCAGCCGACCTCCGTTCCAGGTCACCAGCACCTGTCACCCTCCAAGATTCACCTCGCCCTCCAGCCCAGCCCAGCGCCGAATTTTCCAAAATCAGGTTTCAATCAGAAAACTTGCTCAAAACTTTCGACCCTCAACGATTTCCATATTTTTGCTCGAAACTTTCTCTCGAAGTTTATTGGCACCCAAACCCTTTCGTTCAACATCCAGCCCAGCCCAGCACCCAATTTTCCCAGATCAAGTTTCACTCAGAAAAGCCTGCTCAAAACGTTTCGTTCAAAACTTATTGGCACCCAAACCCTTAACAATTTCTATAAACATTGAACCCTAAACCCTAAAAGCCCTCAGCCGTAAACCCTATCTTAAACCCTAAACCGTAAAATTTCTAAACCCAGTTTGGAATGATGACCGGCGGAGCGAAGGTTGGCGCACATTACACGCCAAATCCTGAACGTCCAACATCGTTGCTCAGGGTTTAGTGATAGTTTAGGGTTTCCCGTCGTTCCTTCGAGCTTCTGTTCCGCCTTTCCAAGGTTTTGGGCCCCGGAGCTGGCGGAATCAGACTTAAAGAGGAAATTTCGAGGAAGGGAGAGAGGGTTTAGGGTTTCAAGCGTAAACCAGTTCAGGTGGGGTCGGGCATTGGCATTTCACTTTCCGCCTGTTCGATTAGAAACTGTGATTTCTATAGGAACCCACCTATAAAAAACCCTAGGCACCAAGTTTGTCAAGGGACCCTCAAACGACCCCTGAAAGGTTTAGGATCATAAACCCTAACCACGAAAGCCTGAAGATCTAAATCTTTGCAACCGCTTAGACTCCAAAACACCAAATTCCGTAAACGCCGTATACCTTTACATAACATGAAGCGCGAAGTGTCGCTACTTGGAGCTTCATGGGTAACTATAGATGGGTTAAAAGTTCCTTACTATAGGGTATAACTATAGTTATCCTACTTACCCTACTTGTAACTACCCATGAACCTCCCTTATAGAATCTTATAGAACCCTTATAGAGCCCTTATAGATCGCTTCGAGAATCCTGAAAAAACCTTATTTATCACTACCCCATGAACCTCCAAGTATAGTTCCCTGCGGATGAAAATAGCCGAAAAGCCTTACATTGTATCGTCTTCGGGCCCAAAAGCCTTAATATGTGAGTCCTTAGATCCCTAGGGGTTAGCCGAGGACCTGAATCTCGATCAACGGACTGCATACATCGAGTACGAGGCCGAACTTTAGCAGAACTCAGCCGCAGGGGTTTAGGGTTTAGGGGTTAGGGGTTTGGGGTTTAGGGTTTAGGGGGACTATAAGGGTTACTACAAAGGCTGTTTTCAGGGTTTAGTTTCGGGGCCTTAAGAACTAGAGGAAGGTTTTGGGGGGGTTCCGTATTATGATTATTGTATAATGGGCCCCAAACCCGATTCAAATTATTAAGGCACCTAGGCCCTTAAATTAGCGCATCACCAGCAAGCTCGTGCCCCAGCCACAGTAACGTCCAGTTTGAGACCATCCACTCTGCCCCAGGCATAATACCGTCTACTACGACCCCATCATGCCCCATCCCCTTGTCATCGTCCGTGCTCGGGTGCATCTTTACCATAGCATGCTTGGCCCAAACATGGGAACGTCCATTGTCTAGTTTGTTTAGAGGCTAGAGCATCCATCGGCCAACCATGTTAACGTCCGTGGACCAGTAAATCACACAAACTCGCAGATTCTCAGCAAGTTCGAGCACTTGAGCTGCAAACACCCTCAGGCATAGAGTTTTGCTCCAGTCCATCGATTCGCATTTCGCCTCCCGTCAAAAGACCTGATCCCTGCCGCCACCCCGAATCGTCGAGCCCAAATGGGAGTTTCCGAAATCAGGAGACCCTAAGTACCCTCAATAGTAGGATCCTTATTATAAGGACCCCAAAATAAGGTACCCCTTATTTTCGGAAACCCCCAATCGCTTCCAGCGTTGGTCCTATCTCTGTGGCCTGCGCTGTCTACTCCGATTGCCTCGGCTAGGTTGTGCACTGGTTGATTGGGGCAGCCAGTGTTACCAGTGCTCCATTAGGGCTCACCGGTTCCGGCTTAGTCAAGGATCTGGCTCAAGCCATCTTCAAAAAGAAACCCTAAACCCTAAACCCTGAAACCTTAAAACTTTAAACTGTATTGTCCGGAGTACGTGTCAATGCGTCAGCTCAGACACCCTAAACCCTAAACCGCACCCTCAGCAGGCCCAAACCATGAACTCCTGAAACAAGGTAGGGCTTTGGGACATTTTATATTTTCCCTTATTGGGCTTAAGAGGATCTTATTTACTAATATTTTTCAAAGGCTTTAAAAGCCCCACCTAGGAAATCTTAACCCAAAGCCGCCACAACACCCAGGCCCCAAATCCGAACTACGGTTTAGGGTTTAGGGTTTAGGGTATAGGGTTTAGGGTTTAGGGTTGCTAAGCCACAAGCCAAAAATCAGCCCTCCACGCATGCCGACATCTCTAGCGCAGAAGAAGGCGGACAACTTTCCCATACATGGACCCTTAGATTATTAAACCCCTGAACCCCTAAACCCCTAATCCTACGGCCGATGGACAAAATCCTGCATGACCCTAAGTACTCCAAACTATGGGAACTATGGTATATTCCCTATTATGGGTAATGCAGGATTTTGTCCATCAACAGTACCGTAGGGTATTGCCGGAGGAGCCCCGTGATGCGGAAGATGCTGCACGGGAAATGGACGGGAAGCTGCCTCTAGGCTCTTACTCGGAGGTTCATGGGTGGGATACAGGGTTTAGGGAGATAGGTATGAGGTTTAGGGTTAGGGTTTCGGGTTTAGGATTTATAAGGCTTCTTGCAGGTTCATGGGTATTTAGAAGTAGGGCTTATAGGGCTCCTTTGAGGAATCTATGAAGGGATCTATACGAGATCGATCTTTAACGGTGCAATAAGGAGAGTTTCATGGCTCTCCTTTTGATTATTCCGGGGCCTTCAAAGGCAAGATGAAGGTAGATAGCTACTATTTGCTTAAGAAACCACCAAAAAATAAAGATAATAATCCCTATATTACCCCCATAAGGAATATATATGTTTTTTTTTTTTTTTTTTTTTTTTCATTTTTTTGGGTTCTTAAGCACATAGTAGATAGGATGAAGGCCTATCTTCATCCTACCTCTGGAGCCCTTCGAGAATCTTAGGTCCGTTTTTTGCATCTTTTGCTTTCCAAGCAGGGCTGCTTTCAGCGTCCTAGAAGGGATGGTGGGGTTCAGGGTTTAGGGTTTAGGGTTTAGGGGTTAGGGGTTTAGGGTTTAGGGTTCAGGGTTTAGGGTTTAGGGTTCAGGGTTTAGGGTTTAGGGTTTAGGGGTTTAGGGTTTAGGGTTTAGGGGTGAGGGTTTCGGGCTGTAGTGGTTCTAGTATTCTAGTAAGGTTCAGGAATGTAGGGTTTGGGGTATCATTCTGTTAAGCCAGGGCTGCTGTTGCTCCTGCACATTGCGAAGACGACAGTGGTTGCGAAATGATTTTGGAGGGGGAGGGGACCCTAAACCCTAAACCCTAAACCGAAAGGGGTTTGGGTTCCCTAAGCCCGAAACCCAAACGGACCCAAAACCCTAAACCCCAAGTTTTGGATTGTTGGCTAAGTGGGTTTCAACTTTATGCTTTCAGGGTCGGCTGAAGGTTTAGGGCTCTAAGCCCAGGAGGGGAGCTCTTTGAGCCTCCAGACGATCTAGGGGGGTTTAAGATTTTCGGGCTTATAGGGGTTCTGGGCCTAGAGCTGGGGGTTTTGGGCTTCGGGTTTAGGACTTTGTGTTGTGAGATATATTTTTGAGGCCTAAATATTTGCCAACACATATTCCTGAGGGCTACAAATGAGTGGTTGTCAAAATTATGGTCCCCTTTTGGGTACCCTAAATATTAGGTGCCGTATTATAATAGGGACCCCAAAAGGGACCATCATTTTGACAACCACCCATATATACAGTAGAGGAGCCCCACACGCTGTTCTCACTATGAAGGCCCGTACAGAAGATGGACACGGTGCATAGGCCTTAGGGCGCTTGAGACGGGTAGCAGGGCTGCAAGAGACGAAGCCAGGATCGAGAAGAGCAAGGTGCGCAACTCTGCCGCACTCTGTCCCGTAAGGTTGTTTGGGGTTTCGGAGTTTAATGCTTTCTCTCATCTCCGATTTAACATAAGCCTACACTCTAAACTAAACCTTAAAATACTGAAAATCAGTGCTAAACCCCAACTGCTAAACACACCCCAAACCCTAAACCGAAAAAGCTCCCAGAGGCTCCAAGGAGGATCTCTTGAGGTTCTGATTCCCGAAGCCAAGTCTCCCAGCCTTAAACCCCAAGCCCTCAAGCTTAAACCTCAAGCCGGTTCAGGTTTTAGGGTTCAGGGTTTAGGGTTCGGGTTTTAGGGTTTAGGGTTTAGGGTTTAGGGTTTGGTGCAGGAGTTTAGGGGTACACTCTCAACCGTAATTCCTCAACCCTAATTCCTGAACCCTAAACCTCCAGCGGCCCTAGCAAGAACCCCGTGTCTCAAGGGACCGTTACAACAGACCTGGCCCCCGAATCATGCACCCTTCATCCTAAACCCCCAGCTCCCCAGAGAACCAGGGCATAGGGTCTACTTCAAGGGATCATGGGGCTTAGTAACTAAGGTCATTATTCGGGTAACCAATACGCATAACTATTTATAACCCAATTAAAGATGCCCATTTTAACATAACCATACTTGAGAATCCCCATGATCCTCCAAGCAGTGTTCCTATAATTTAATCCCAAAACCCTTACGTACTAAGCCCTTACGTGCTGCTTTAGTGACTGACAGCCCTAAACTCTAAAACCTTTGCGACGTTTCGTGTAAAACCTAAAACCTACACCTAAACCCTCGACCCTGAGCCCCCAAACTAAAAACCCCTAAAGCCAGGGCTCTAAACCTCCTAAACTCCTACAAGAAAAGAACCCAGAACCCCCTAAACCCTTAAACCCCTTACAGCGTGATGCCAAGGAACCCAATACCCCTGGCCCTTAATTAAGGAACATGGCTTCAATCATAATATGAAGCCCTATATAATTTAAGCCATATTCCTTAATTAAGGGGTATTGGGCTCTCTGGGGATGCCCAGGAACCAAGATCATGGACGATCGGCCGAGAGGTCAGCAAAGGGAGCTGCGGGTGCAAGGGTTCTTGGAGGTTCATGGGTGGTTATAAGGGTTCCTTTTAAGGGTCCCTTTAAAGGAACCTATAGAGATTCTATAGGAGTATAGGGTTTAGGGTCTACTTGGAGGTTCATGGGTGGTTATAAGCAGGGCTTAGAAGGTTCCTTTACGGGATCTATATGGGGATCTATAAGGGATCTAGAAAATCTCTACTTGAGGGGCTCATGGGTAGCTATCAGTAGGGCTTACAAACAGGATAACTTCAGGGTCTATAGGCTTTAAGGTTTGGGCTGAGGGTTGGGGCTCAAGAGTGGTCGGTTCAGAGTTCTTGGTCTTTGCTGGGGTGTAGTTTTTTGTACCCCCATTTTGCAGGTCGGCTCTCCTGTGAACTAAATATATCGGGTTGACGGAACGTCGTTTGTGAGTCAGACACTTCACGCATGTCGCGAACACCGAACACATGCTACAAAAGGGCTACACGCTTGATGCCGCCTAAACCCTAAACGCCGAAACCCTAAACCCTAAACCTCCAAACCCTAAACCCCTCAACCCTGAACCCAGGTGTCTGACTAACGACGCAGTTGTATTTTGACAATGGAGCTGTAGTCAAGCACCTGGCAAGTTGCGTGCAGTTAATATTATAATATTTTGGGAGGGTTCCATTACAGAGTCTATAAGGATTACTATAAGGGGTTTGTAGGGCACTATACTTTCGAGGCCTGAAGAATTACCTATACTATCTTGGGGGCTCCTTATTCAAACAGCTACAGTTTAATAGCCCCCAAAATCCAATTCAGGTTATTAAGGGCCCTGTAGTATGCTTGTTCCATCCCGACATTATGAAAGAATCTGTACATCGGCTATGTAGGTCTTACATGTCTAGGATGTGTTAAGGTGCCTGCTGTACTGCCGCAATCCTGTAAGTGGATTTGGTGTGAGGCAGATGCCTCAAAATGCTCAAACCTAAACCGAAACCTTGGAGCCCTACGGTTGATGATATAAATCCTGCATTACCCATAATAAGGAATATACCATAATTACCATAGTTTAGGGCCCTTAAGGTAATGCAGGATTTATATCATCAACCGTAGTTTGCTGTTAAGGTCCCATGGACCATGCGATCCGGGTCCAGGAAGCGCAGTGGCCTCAGGATCGGATTTATGGTTTAGGGTCTGCAATTCCTCTACAGGGGGGTTTAAGGGGGGTTTGGGGTTTCGGGTTTTCTCTGATCCGAATCAAGCCTTGTTTCGGTAAGGTTGTTTGAGGTTTGGGGGTTCAGGGTCGGCCGTGGCGTTTTGGCATGTCGGGCGCAGGGCTTAGCTTGAAACCACACCCGGCACCCCAGGCCCCAAGCTCTACTTAAAGGATCATAGGACTTAGTAACCAGGGCTATTATTAGGCTAACTATATACTATAATAAGGTATGTTGATCCCCCAATTAAAGGACTTATGACCATACTTACTAAGTCCCATGATCCCCATTATAGAACCCTTATAGATCCCTTTCAGGAACCCCATTGTAGAATGCTACAGTACGCTTACGTAAAAGGAACCCTAAACCACGCTTACTAAGTCCCATGATCCCCCAAGTAGAACCTGCCAGCCTCAGAAGCTCCACCACAAGCCCGAAAACCACCGAAACAGAACAAATCAAACAGCGCAACACCGAAAACAACATGTATGGGAGTTGCCGAAACTTAGGGGTACCGTACCTTATTTTGGGGTCTTTATAACAAGGTTCCTAATATTTAGGGTACTAAATGAGGGGCCCCTATCTTCGGATACAGCCATATGTATGCATATGCATATATATATATATATATATATATATATATTTCTTTATTTTTACATATATGCTGCCATCTGTAAGCAAATAAATAAACAAATAGAGAAGCAACAGATTCATATCTATATGCAGAAATACAAACGAAAGTATAGACATGGAAGTAGACCTATGGATGCGGCCACGTACCTTGTTTGTTTTTCAACCCTCGCCTGCCCGACGCTTCTGCCGACCTGAGGCAGCTGGCGCATCTGGAGAACCGCGCCGCCGAACAGCAGCAGCGCATCTTCGGCTCCTGGGGATGTATAAGTTAGAAGCGGCCCCCACCCTGTAATAGTGACTAATAAGGATTATATTAGGGCCCTATTCTACTCTTATTGTACTACTATTACAGGGTGGGGGCCCCTTCTAAGGTATAAGGTTTAGGAGTTTTAGTGCTTAGTTTTTTGTGTTCCACGGCTTTTGGAGGTTTTGTTTTTTGTCGCTTTATGCGTCTTGGGGCAAGTCTTAGCGTGTATTCCAGTAGAACTTTATAGGGAATCTGTGGATGGTCACACTTGGGCTTTCTTTGGGTGTTCTTGAGGGTTCTATGAGCATACTACAAGGGCTTCTACAACAGGGTTCATGGCTTTTAGGGGTTTAGGGGGAATGATCTGAGCAACTCGGCGTTTAAGCCCTTGAGCCCCGCCGAGAGACTCGAAGCCATGTCTGAAGTGTTAAAGAATACACATCCTTCTTCCGTTTAAGAGATATTCCTTCGTAAGGGGGTTCCCCTAAAGTAAAAGCCAGAAAGTTGGAATATGATTATCCTAAGCCCTTTATGGTAAATTATAAGGTATCCTACCCTGAAACCATATTTCAACTTTCTGGAGTTCCCTTTAAACCCTAAACTGGGTCTTTGGAGTCCCTCTGAACATCTGAAACCCTCAACCCCGCTCCGAAAAAACCCTGGTCTCCGAAACCATGGGTCGACCCTGCGAACCCGACAACCCTGAACCTCAGAAGCGCTGAAGCCGTGCTATGAGGCCCTATACTTGGAGGATCATGGGACTTAGTTCGTATGGTTATAAGTACCTTAGTTGGGGTTATGTATAGTTACCTTATTAATAACCCTAGCTACTAAGTCCCATGATCCTTCAAGTAAGGCCTCTTGCTAAGCCTTTTACATGCCTTCCGAGTGACAGGAGGCAGTCCACTAAAAAAAACCCTCCCAAGAATCCTAAGCCCCTAAACTCCAAGAGCCCTAAACCGACCAGATGTCCCAAAATCCCTGAACCTGTAAACCCTGAGCCCCTAAATTCCCTAAACTGCAAGCCCTAAACCTGTTTCTAGCAGGAGCCGACCAGTCGGCGCAGCCGCGGCGGGAGGGCGATCGAGGCGTTTAGGGTTTAGGGTTCTTGGTTTAGGCCTTAGGGTTTTAGGGTTTTGTATTTAGGGCTTAGGGTGATGGCTGGGTATGGCAAGACTCTCCCAGTCCTGCGGAGTTTCGCGAAAAGTTAAATGCGTCGAGACGAAGCTAAGCCTCGGGTCTCTAAGTGAGAAGCAAATGAGGCTTCTATTGCAACATGCTCACTTGTATTGGCATAGCTTGCTTGAGTCCCAGAATAAGAAACAGTATTGAAGATGCGAAGGGCAAGTACTGCAGCGATGGCCCAGCTGGCTCGAAACACCTCAGATCCGAGGCCGCTGAAGCCCCATACGAGGGCCCTGTGCCGCAAAAGTCAACAAACCCTCAAGGGCCGTGAGCCCTAAATCCTTTTGAACTCCAAACTTAACCCCCCCCCAAAACGCACAAAATTGTAATCTAATGCCATAAACGCCAAATTAACTAATCATTGATATTGGAGGAGCTAAGGAGCCAGGGATGATGATAATCCCTATCAAATAAGGAGCTAAAGAGCCAAGGGAACCCCACAACCACTGGTTAGTTAACTCCACAGGAAGCCCTAAGGCAAACAGGTCCCAGAACCTCTACAGAATTCGCACAGCACCCCCATAGAAAACTTGTGGAACCCTTGCCCTTTTTGCGCACACGATCTGTGGCTCCATAAAACCCTTATGAAGGAGCCCTTACAGGAAGCCGACACCCTAAACCCTGCTGAAAGACAAAAAAAGGAACCCAAGCCCGTACTTGTAGAAGACGCCGAGCCCGTAGGTCGCAGTCGAAGCCGCAGCCGTCGGCGCAGCCGGCGATGACAGCGAAGCACAGGAAGGATCGGCGGACTTCGTAGGGCGCTAGAACGTTTCTACTAGTTTTACTAAACAGGGTCTCTTTGCCTTTAATTACAGTTTTTTGTGCTCACGGGTTTTGTGGGGCGTCATGGGCTTAGTTGAATGGGGTTATACGGTAGGTGGCTTAGGTTTTCGTTGCAGGATCAGAAGACTTCGTAGGGCAAGTGGGATTGTAGGGGCTCTATGAGTTTGGAGAGTCCGGGGACTTCGTAGGTTTAAGAGGGTCATTTCGGGTTGCCCGTGGCATTCTGTTGGGCTCACAGGGGTTATGCATGTGGGTGTGTGAATATAGAAAAAATATACGTATATATGTATGTCTGTCTGTATGTATGTACGTATGTATGTATGCATGTATATATGTAAGTAAGTAAGTAAGTCTGTATGTATGTATAAAAGATTACTTGTACATGTATACATACACTGCTCTACTAATAGCTTTCGGGGTTATATCGGGCTTAGGGTTACTTGGAGGATCAGGGGAATGAAGGTTGGGCTATATTCAGTTCCGGTACTCTCATAGTCCAAGTTGTCACCTCCTTTTGTACTGGTACGAAGTCCCATGACCCTTGAAGCAGAGGGGTTGTGAGTTAACAGCGCGAAGCCAGCGGAAAAAGTCGGAGGTCGAGTGTGTGGCTAGTTCTTGGTTTGGCATGCTACCATAGACACCCTGAAGTTCATTTGTTTGCGGTTTGGCTTTAACCCCAAACCCTTAACTTGCCAATCGTTCGAGGCGGAAGCCAGTGAGCACTCAAAAACAGTGATGCGCCTCTTTCTCACACAAGTGCATATCAGGCTCTAGCCAGTTGCAACCTAGTTCCCAGCCCAATTGATGCATTGACCTGCCGTCGGTCTCCAGGCCTTATTATGCAACTGCAACGCAGCAGACGCCATGTTTTTCTTTGAAGCGAAGGCCCTATCACCCGGAACCCGGAACTGTAAACCCCACAGTAGAGCCTAAACCCGAAACTAAATTTGGATTCCGGAACCGTAAATCCTACAGACCCTAGACCCGGATCTTGAACTGTAGACCAGTAAACCCTAAACCCCGAACTTGAACTGTAGACCCCTTTAGGGTCTACTTGGAGGGGCAGGGGAGGTAGTAAGTAGGTTATAAGGTAGGGTTATCATTGGGGTAACTCCATTTAGGGTACTTATAAGTCTACTTATAACCATACTTACTAAGTCCCCTGCCCCTCCAAGTAAACTCTAAACCCGAAAGCCTTACTCCTCTGCCTCAGAGGGAACATCATGGGGATCAACAGATAAAGAAAGGCTTCTAAAGAGGGCTGGCCTTCAACACCAACTAAACTCCCGAGCCCGACAACCCTAAAGCCCGTACGACCGCGAAGCCCATCAGTTAGGGACCCAAAAAGCACATAAGCATAAGCATTTGATAGGGATATCCCTACCCTTTTGGGCCTCGTTATAAGGGGGTTTATATGGGATATCCCTGTCCTAATTTTTGCTTATGTGCTTTTTTGGGGCCCTAATCGGCAGTCAAATCCTGGACCCGACCAAACCCCCGAAACCCCTGATTTAAGGGCCGACTAGCAAAGAGCCACATTTTAAGTATGCCTCACAGTAATCGGGAAACCCCAAAGTCTAAATCCTAAGCGCTAGACCCTACACCCAGAACCTCTAGGATCCAGAGTAGGCCCTTATTCCCTTCTTTTAGGGTTTAGGTTCCCTTATAACCCCCCTTTAAACCAAAAAGGGCACCCTTTTTATTCCTAGCTTACTCTTGGGTCTAGACCTTAAACGCAGTCTAAGTATTCCTTCCTCGGTCAAATTCGGCATCGTTGCCATGGTCTGGCCGCTGAAGAGGGCTGCGGTGACGGCAGCCAGGCCAGAGCAAAAGGTATAGGTATAGGGTATAGGGTATAGGGTATAGGGTATAGGGTATAGGGTATAGGGTATAGGGGTATAGGTATAGGGTAGGGTACCCTTGAACCTTGCAGTTTTGGGTTTGCGGGTTCAGGGGGCCCTTAACTCTGCTAGGGACCCGGGAACCTATAGCTTGAACCCTTAAACCCTGTTAGGGACCCTTAAACCTATAAACCTTGAAGTCGGGTCTCGGACTCGCACCCCGTGTTTTGATACATGTGCCTTTTGAAAGAAATCTTTGAGAGATGCTTGAACTGATGGCGTTGGAGTATGCTAGCCTGTCGGAGCTGCTCTAGATTATGAGTCAGCATCCCGATCCTGAAACCCCAAACCCTCCCGGCGCGACATACGCCCGAAACCCTGAGCCCCGCAACCCTTAACCCTAAGCCCGCTGTGTCAGCCTTCTGAAGATTCTTCTTGGAGGGGCAGGGGACTTAGCAAGTAGGTTAGAAGTAAGTAGAGTTAAATGTACCCGAAATGGAGGTTACCCCAATAGTAACCCTACTTATAACCTACCCACTAAGTCCCTTGCACTTGCGAGCAGGGGTTCCTTTGTTCTACATGATGGCTTCTATAAGGCTTCCATAGCTTGTCCGGACGCTTCCGAGCCCGAAATACCTGACAGACCCTGAGGGTTCCTCGTTATAGCAATCGTATCATGCTCCTCGAACCCTATTCTAAGTATTGAGGCCCCTATATCATGCCCCTGAACCTCTAGATGTTCGAGCCTGAAGAGCCAACCCGGAACCTTCATCCCCAAAAGCCCTGAGCCTAAACCCAAATGGGAGTTTCCGAAAGTTAGGGGTACCTTATCTTGGGGTCCTTACAACAAGGATCCTACTATTTAGGGTCGTATATCAGGTTCCCCCAGTTTCGGAAACCCCCAAATGAACCACAAACCCGAACTCCAGAGGACATGGAGGTGGTCCCGCCTCTTCTCGTCAAGGCAAAGCGTCCGGTTGTTTTCCAAGGAATGTTGAGTTGTTGTCTGGCCCACAGGCTTTGGGTTTGTTCTTTTTTTGAGGGGCGGCGGGGCTTTTGTGGGTCGGGTGGCGTCTTCACATGCTGAAAATTATTAGTTTAAACCCCAGACCCTATTCCCCAAGTCTTGATTCCGTGACGGCTAGTGTACAGTCGGCTATAATTTTTGAGCAAGCGTCTGCATCGATCCTGGAATCCTAGAGCAGTTGATCGCTCGACGTAACGTGTCACATCTCCAATCTAGAGGCGTCAGAACCCTAGAAGACGAGGCACGTCACGGAGGAGGGCATCGTCATCCATGAGGACAGATCTTGACGACTTTTTGCCGCTCAATTTGTGGGTAATGACCCGGGATATGTTGAAGCCTCCAAACCCTAAACCCTAAACCATAAACCTATTCCTTCTGGTTTCAACTTGCTCAGGTACATCTCTGTGAAGCCCAAGCCAGGCTAGGCTCATAGGGAGCGCCCAAACCAGTACTACCTTACTTAGCGGATCATGGGACTTAGTGACTAGGGTTTTTACTAAGGTAGCTATACCTATAGTTACTTATTGTAACCCCGATTAAGGTACTTATTACTGCCTAAGTCCCATGATCCTTTAAGTACCATGACTATAGTGCGGAACCCCAAAATCGTATTACTATCGTGTAACTCGAAGAAGTAGCCCCGCAGATGCTCATGCCCTGCCCCTACTTTCTAGGGTGAAAGTGGTCTGAGTAGTGAGCGATAGTATATTATAGTCCATGTTTAGCTATAGAAGTATGAGACACTCGAACCCTACTCTAATTTACGGAGGGCCCTGTCAGGTTTGGCGCTTCGTGTTCGGGTTGCTTGCTCTCGGGGGTGGGTTTGGCTTTACGGTGTGGTTAGGGTTCAGATTCCGTCCCTTTGGAGTTTGGGATTTGGGTCTCCACCCCGCCCTCTCCGTCCACAACCAGAAAGCCTGGTTTTGAAAGGAGAGCCCTTATCACGGCTCGATGCACCTGGCAGGAGCCTTTGATCGTTGACTGAAGTGACTAAGGATTGATACCGGGCCCATTTCGCTTTAGTCTCCTTCTAGGCTCTCAAAGGTCCGCGCGGTCAGATGTAAAGGAGAGGGTTAAGGGTTTAATGCGTTTAACGGCAAATTGAAGTAGAAACTGGAGCAGAAGTAGCGACGGGAGGGATAGAAAGAGGAGGACGCAGTTTTGAAGGACTGCAGAGTCCTATATCAGCGTTTCACGGGTTTTGCAAGGCTTTGTAGGTTTCATTTCATAGAGGCCTAAAGTACTATGAATACCTAGGATGCCCAGTAGGACCCTTATTCCCTTTTTGTAGTCCTAGGTTCCTTATAAAATTACCCAATACCAAAAAGAGAGGCCTTTTTATGCTTAGGTTACTGGGTATCCTAGATGAATACTACTCCGTAGAGATCCTGGGTCTTGTCTTTTGTAGACCAGAATTTACCAGACAGGCCCACTCTCAGTAATTGTTGAGGCCATGCTAGCCCCAAGTCTTCCAAGCCGAACATCAGGCGCTTGGGTCTTCGAGTTTGTTCGGGATGGCTGGTCCATATATATATATATATATATATATATATATATGGGCTTGTATAATTAGCAAAATATTCTCAGGGGGGCGATTAGAAGACAGAAATGTGCCCCAAAACCCTATTCTGCCTTCTAACTACCGTATGAAGCCCAGTATGAGAAAGTAGTGTTGGGCGGACAGGCCGTTCAACATTTTGCGTTTCAGCCTCGCTACACCCGCTGTTTAAGGCACGGCAGTCCTTCCAGCAATCTATCCGGGGACCTCTGCCTTACAGGGAACTCCAGAAAGTTGGAATATGGTTTCATGGTAGGATACCCTATAATTTACCATAGAAGGGTTAGGATAATCATATTCCAACTTTCTGGCTTTTACCTTAAGGTCAAGGGTCATCCTCAGGATTTCGTGGGTCAGACAGCCCCCCTTTTCTCTGAAGCCCACGTCATGAGTCTCAAACTCAGGTTTGGGGCAGCATTCTCTGGGATGCCGGCTTGGTCATGCTTCCACTATTGCCGCGCGTTTTTGCGTCCTCATCGGCGTAGGATGAAAAGGGCTTCGAGGTTTTTTTTTGCAGATCCAACCCCCAACCCTAATCTCGAAGCCCCGAATGCCTGTGCTCGTTGTTCGCGGGCTAGAGTGGTAGGTCCCCAGGAGCCCTGGTTAAATTCACCAATATGCTTAAAAAAGAACCCTGCTTCATCAGACACCCTCAACCGCAAGCCCGTTATAAGCCTTTGAACAGAAATCCTTGAAGCAATCCATACAGACACCGGCAAGGATCCTTCAAAGGGATCCTTAGAGGAAGCCCTTAAACGGAACCCGGATTGCAGTAACCATTACCCCCTCTTGTAGCGGCCCTTGAACCGAGCCCTTAAAGGGAACCCTTCATACAGAAGGCCACTCGGAGCGAAATCCGATTCTGCAGGGTAGGGGTTCAGGGGTTAGGTTTAGGGCTTCAGGGTTTTGGTTATGGGGCTTTAGGGTTGTGTTTGGGGTGGGGGGGCTTCAGGGTTCTATGGCTTTAGCTTTTTTTAGCGTGTTCGGAGACGGTTTCGGGTTTAGGGTCTGGGGTTTGAGGGTTTCTGGTAAAGCCTACGCCAGGCCTTGTCGAAGTTCTTGACCTTCGAGGCTGAGAGGGCGCAGGCTCTGTGAGACTGGGGTTTCGGGACGGAAGAGCAACCAACATAACCCTAAACCCTAAACCCTTAACCCTAAACCCTAAACCCAACCAACATGCCATGATGAAACTTCGCTGGGGTGTGGGGCCTTGCAGAGGCAAGACCTGCTATAAATCTCGCGATGAACTCGACACCGACTTGAATGAAGTTAAGGGCTTGCGGCCCCTACGCCCCTAAAGTAAAAGCTAGAAAGTTGGAGTATGATTATCCTAAGCCCTTTATGGTAAATTATAAGGTATCCTACCCAGAAACCATATTCCAACTTTCTGGAGTTCCCTTTAAACCCCTCAACTCTTTAACTCCTGAACCCTGAGGCCTCAAACCTCCCACATTTCAACCCAGAGAGCCCAATACCCCTTAATTAAGGAATATGGCTTAAATCATATTATGAGGACCTATATGATTTAAGCCATATTCCTTAATTAAGGGGTATTGGGCTCTCTGGGAATCCCACCTAGAGCCCTGATCTGAAAAACAGTGCTCCCGAGACCCCACATTCTGAACCCTGAATCCTAAACTTCGGGCCTCCAGTTTTGAATCCTAAACCTTAAAGGGAACTCCAGAAAGTTGGAATATGGTTTCAGGGTAGGATACCTTATAATTTACCATAAAGGGCTTAGGATAATCATATTCCAACTTTCTGGCTTTTACTTTAAACTCTAAACTCCAAATTAAAGCAATCCCTCTCATCCCGCAATCACCATCAGACCGCAGACTCTCAACACTAGGAAGCGCACGTTACGAGGAGGTGATAGGTTAGTTCTGCAACAGAACACTCTCCCCAGCTTTGCGCCCCAAAACCTGCCCCTTACAACCTAAATCCATAAACCCTTCAATGTTAGACCCTAAACCCTAAAACCTAAGCCATAAACCCAGAGCCCTGAGTGTCTAAGAAGGAGCATCCGTAAATATTACATCCTACCTGGACCCTAAGATACCTACATGTTTACGGCTCCTGGGCTCCTTCTTACAATTATCGTCTAATATATGCCGGGTTTAGGGTGTAGGGTTTACGGTTTAGGGTTTAGGGTTTAGGGTTTAGGGCCCGAATCCAATTCTAATTGTTAGTTAAGGCCCCTACTCAATAGTACTCTTGTAGAGCCCTTATGGTAGCCCTTCAAGGAAACCCATTCAAAGTTGACCCCCCTAAAGGTTCCCGTCAAAGGAACCATATGTAAACCCAGCCAGGGCCGCCGATTTACCGGACTGGACGTTCTGGAACTCGGTGCAGGAGACACCGATTCTTCAACGCAAAAGCCCGCTGAATGAGAATAGTTACGTTGTTGCAATGACGTTACGATAATAAAGACAATGCCTCCTGCAGCAGTCATGATACTGGAAATTAGTCCTCCGATTCATCGTAAACATATAGGTACTGAATCATGAGTATACTCTACTTAAAGGATCGTGGGACTTAGCAACTAGGATTATTATTAAGGTACCTATAATGTCAACCTCCTATTAATAACCCCCCCCCCCCCCCGTTGATTGATTTGGCGCCCGGGGTGGGGGGGATTGATTATTGAGGGGGGGGTCGGTCGTCGTAGTACAGTAGTATAGTACAGTAGCAGTACAGTAGTAGCACAGCCTCTGAGTCCAGCTCTTCCGGCGGACAGGGCACGTTTGGTAAAGTACCAGCAATGAACAATGATCCTGCGGTCCTCTCCCTCCCCCTTTGAAAGCCGAAGCTTTCGCAAGCAAGGGCATGGCTGCTATAGGTAGGTTATTCAAATCAACGACTCTGCTCCCACAGCTTGCTTTTCTTTTGAATCCAGAGCTTTCCCAGTGAAGGGCTTGGCCTGTAAAGCTTGCTGTCCTTGTCAAGGCCTTTAAAGGCACCACCAAAAGGCCCTCCCCGGCGGGAGTTTATAATTGAGGGGGTGTTTATAATTGCGAAGAACGGCCTTTGTTAGTACTCCATCAGGATGGATTGATTTTTGGCCCCGGGAATAAGGAACTTTATTAAGGAAGGCATGGTTTCTGAGGCCCTCTAAATCTGAGTAGCTGCAGTTTCTCTCTTTCTGCAGACCTCACGCAGTCTTAGTAGCTGCAGTTTCTCTCTCGCTGCAGACCTCAAGCTCTCGCAGTAGCTGCAGTTTCTCTCTCTCTGCAGACCTCAAGCTCTCGCAGTAGCTGCAGTTTCTCTCTCTCTGCAGACCCCAAGCTCTCGTAGTAGCTGCAGTTTCTCTCTCTCTGCAGACCTCAAGCTCTCGTAGTAGCTGCAGTTTCTCTCCCTTTCTCTCTCTCTCTCTCAACCAACACACAACAACACAGAACAAGAAGTGTCTAATTTCGGGGATTTGGGCCGGCAGGTTTTGTAATTGAGGGGGGGTTTATAATTGAGTTCCGGGGGTGGGGTTTTGTAATTGAGGGGGGATTTATAAAAAGTAGGTTAACATTACTTATAATTACTTATAACCCCAGTTAAGGTACTTAAAAACAAACTTACTAAGTCCCATGATCCTCCAAGTAGTGCATGTAGCAAGTTCTTCCAAACCTCGCCTCCAACAGTCGCCCAAGCTCGGCAGGAACTGGGGTCGTTGGGCTCACGCTGGAGCCTCAGCGCAATGCCCTGCATTCTGGGTTCAGAGTGCTTATGTCGGGGTCCAGTTCAGCTTGAGGCTTCGGATGTTGGGACATGCGATGCATCCTCACCTTGTCTACAGCCCTGCGTTTGAGAGTTCACCGCTTTAGTTCTTTGGCACCAGCCGCATACTGCGGGGATCTAATATACCGGTCGGAAAGCGTACTTGTGGCGTTCCCTACTAGCCCCATTCTTAAGTATACTAGAAGATCCCCTGAAGCCCTAATTTTAAGGCCCCCATTCTAACCACAAAATGTAATGCCCCGATCCCTTGTAGAAAACGTTAAAGAAGTCAGTTCGAACTATTAAGGTCTCTAACTTACATGTTTTCTAGGATGCCCAGTAGTACCCTTATTCCTTTTTTGTAGTCCTAGGTTCCTTATAAAGTTACCCAATACCAAAAAGAGAGGCCTTTCTATTCTTAGGTTACTGGGTATCCTAGTTTTCGTCAGTCTATCGAGCTTTCGAGCCTGACTAAGAGATACGAGAAGAGTCTATAGTTTAGTGAACTGGTACAGTATGCTATACTGTTATACTAGACTTTAGCATAGTATGTTCGGATATATTCTACTCAAATGTACTGTACTATACTGTAATTCCATTCAGCCCTGTCGCAGGCTAGCGAAGTATGGGGCGAACGTGACCCTCACGGACTGGCTCGGGGTTCCAACCATGCTTGCTGCAGTTTTCAGTGAGGGTTCAGGGTTGAGGGGTTTGTTGTTTTTTCAGCTTTGGCATTTTGGGTTTCGCGGTTTTGGGGTTTGATGTGCCATACTCGAGTCGAAATCTGATCAAGGAAACACTTTGCGTGAGACAAATGGCGGGAGTACAAGGCGGCAGGAATAGCAGACTTGCATATGCAAAGGCACATCAAAGATGGGGTATCCTTATATGCACTGTTGAATCTACGAGTGTCGTGATGATTCCGCGATGGACACTTGGCCATGGCAATCCCCACGCTGATGCCGAACACGCCCGTCTTCTTGCTGCAGCACAAATGGCGACGTGCTATATTCATAGGAACCTTTAGGGAGGTAGGGGGGAGGGGGTAGGTAGGGGACCCTAATATCGTTCCGCAAATAGTAGGATCCTGATTATAAGGACCCCAAAATGAGGTACCCATATTTTCGGAAGCTCCCAGTTATGCCGAAGTACAGCGACATGGCAGACAGCTTCAGATGATTTTCAGAAGTCTCGCCCTTGCACCATGCACCACGAAGCCTGAAAGCTGAAACGAAACCCAAACCCTGACTCCTAACCGTACAACCCCCAAATCTGTCTAAAGAAACCCTAAAGCCTCATTCTAAATAGAAAGCACGAGCTAGGACACCGAAGCCCTCCAACTTTAGACCCCCAAACCTGAAGCATAACACCGAGCCCCAAACCAAAAACCCAGAACCCTAGAAATAAGATCCCAACAACCCTGAACCTTAGGACACCTAACCCCTAAACCCTAACCCTAAACCCTAAACCCCAAACCACTTTGGAGACCTAACCCAGAGACCCTAAGGCTCCCTTGAAGGAAGAGTTTAAACAGGAAGCTGTACTTGGAGGATCATGGGACTTAGTAAGTATGGCTATAAGTACCTTAAGTGGAGTTAGAAGTATGGTTACCTTAATAATAACGGTAATTACTAAGTCCCATGATCAACCCTAAACCCTAAACCCTAAACCCTAAACTACTAAGTCCCATGATCCTTCAAGTAAAGGAAGTCCAGAATCGAAGAGGCCCAACTGTCGGGCCGAGGATGGCGAGGCCTTATTTAAACGCAAAGACCGTGTATGGGCCTTCTGAAAAAAGGGGTTTAGGGTTTGGGGTTTCGGGTTTAGGGTTTGGGGTCTAGGGTTTAGGGATTTAGGGTTTAGGGTTTAGGGAGTTTAGGGTAGAACCCTCAAAGAATCCCCTCTCAAGCCCTAGACGCTAAACCCTAAGAGACGGTAGGGCTTGTAGAACCCTCACCGGAGCCACTTGAAGAACCTTTTGAGAGAAGCCTTGTTCCAACTGTTCCAAGTAGTACTAGAGGCCTCTACATGGAAACCCTAAATCTCAAACACTAAACCCGAACCCTGACTGCGAGGATTGCGAGCCAGAGCTGTTGACGCTTCTAAGGCGGAACGCAGAGGCGAACGGCGTGGCTTGTCCGATCTGAGACAGAAAAATACAGTAACATATAGTAGCATACACAATCAAGTATGCTATAACAGACTGCAAGGAATATACTGTGATACACAAGAATTTACCGAAATATGTCGTAAAGTACTGTCATCTACCAACATATACAAAGATGCACCATGGTGTACTATGGTGTCTAAGTATTTCATTTTACTAGTAGTTGTTTTTTTTGGCATTTGGCGTTCACAGCTTTGGGTGTGAGGTTGTTGGGAGTTTTACGATTTTGGGGTTTGAGGGTGGTTTCCGGGGAGTTTTGGTTTAGTTTTTGCAGGTTGTTCGGTCGTTAGCTTTCAGGTTTTCAAGGCTGGCTGTCTTTTGTTGTGGTTTGCTGTTCAGGGTCGCCTGGTGTGTGAACTTATTCGTCTATGTCTCAAGCTCGTTCTTATCGGGTTTTACAACGATGTCGAAGTCGAAGATCTATGCCTTTTGAAACCCCATGATCCTCTCGAGCACTCGTGTCTTTGGTTGTTGCAATGCTAGACCCCAAGCTGTGTGCCTTGTTCAAGGGCTTGTTCTCGGGGTTCCTACAGTAGAAGCCAGAAAGTTGGAACATGGCTTTAGGAGGATTAGTGCTAGGATCCCTTATACTTTACCTTAAGGGCATGAGGAGTCTGATGTTCCAACTTTCTGGCTTCTACTATACTTTCTGTTCGTGCTATCTGATCGGTTCGTGGGCTTCAATCGGGGTTATGGCATTTTCGCCTGTGGACATGAGGGCTCCTAGCTTCGAGCGATGGCGTGGCTTCTTGACATCTGTCTCTCTCAGCCTCTCAAGCTTACTTAAAGGCTCATGGGACTTAGTAACTAGGGTTATTATCAAGGTAACTATACTTATACTTACGAATAACCCCAGTTAAGGTACTTACAACTTATAACCATACTTACTAAGTCCCATGACCCTCTATGTAGTAACCTAAGTCCTAAACTGAACCCCAGGTTCCAGCACCCCTAAACAGCAGGGACTCCAGCGGGGACTCACAATCCCCAATTGCTTGAGAGAGGTAGATGTAGAGGGTAATATAGGATCCTGAATCACAGGACATGTTTTTCCTACATAGGGTTCATCGTTTTTGACTATACTACAAGAGCCATACACTAGGTCTGGAGGTAGTGGCTGTGTCTCCCGATAGTCCGACAGCTGCTGCCGCTCCTACACGAGCTATATCCCAACAGCCCGTACTTATTACTGCGGCACGTATACATATTTATATACATCTACACATGTAGATGCATTATAAAAAAATATATATATATATATATATACACGTATATGTACAGATAGATATACTTATCTTGTTGTATGTATGTATATATACATATATACACACGTTGTATTTGCATATATGCACAGAAAGCGCGGGCATCAAAACATGGGACTCCGGTTCTTGAGGGAATATTATTGTGTAAATATGCAAGCCCTACTTTAGGATTCCGTTAAGGTTTCTATGAAGATTGCTATACAGGTTACTATAGTGGTTTCATGTAGGGGCCTCAAGAAGGAGAGCAGGGTGTTTAGGGTATATCAGAATAGAAGTATACAGGCTTTGGGCTGCTGCTTTGGGGTATTGCACTGAAACACCACGTCTAGAAGTCAAGAAGCGCCGACTCCCTGTCATTTAGGGTTTAGGGTTTAGGGTCCCCAAAACCTTAAGGCAAGGTGGGTGGCTCCGTGCAGTTTCACGACCTGCACTGGGGCGACTTGCGCTCAGATCGCTTAGGGCCCTTGACGATTCGAGTAGGGTTTTGGGGTATTCGGTTGTTGTAAGTTTGTGGGTACGTTAAGGGATACTTTTACCAATGATTCCGACCCTTGTATTCGACGGTTTCTTTCAGGGTTTTGGTGTCTTTGGGTTGTCGGCTTTTTGTGGGGTTCTGCGGTTGGTGCTACAGTATTTGGGTCTAGAGCTGTCTGCACCTGCGCTCCTGACGTTGTTTCGGTGGAAGGCCGCAGATCCGCTTCAGATTTGTTGTTTCAGAGGGTTTACCGTACACCGTACAGTCCAGTCTAGTTCTTTGTTTTCACTAATCCAGTTTATTGCTAGGACCTCGTAACACCGGAGCCAGGTAGCCGAAAGGAACAGCATTGGAGACTCCCCATCTCTGGGAGTTTCTCAAAAGGATGTGGTAGTAGGGAGGTGTCAGCAATTGGCGATACCTCTTGAATCAACTAAAGTCCATACATGGCTATATCATCACAACATATGTGAAGTGAAGAGGGTTTACCCAGAACTCTGCATACGTTTTTTTGGCATGTTGATAGTGTCTGGCCTTTTGTAGGGACACTGAATTGCATCTCTACTTTATTTGAGTTTGGAGGTGGTCGACTGCTAGCCGATGGGGAGATGGTTTGGGGACTTCGTGAATTTCGGGCTGTCTTTTGCAGGTGCACTTGTAACACGGACGCTACGGGCTAAGTCTACATGAAAATCCCTGACTTTCTGAAATCCCCCATATCATTCCCAGAGCAAGGTACTTAAAAGCATATCCTCCGTACAAAAACCTCAAGAAGGGGGACCCCTCCATTTTTTGGAGAGCTCTCACATGCACTTGTCTGTCGACATGATTCTCCTTGCACCCCGTACCACTTCGGTAGATAGGGGAGTTTCCGAAATTAAGGGTACCTTGTTTTGGGGTCCTTATAATAAGGATCCTAGTATTTAGGGTACTAGATTAGGGTCCCCTGTTTTCGGAAGCTCCCATATCTTCAGGGCTTTGTCTCGCCAGAGGTTCTCGCCCCCAAAGCCTGAACCTCAAGCCTCAAAACACCCGAAAAACCAAGAGTTCGTTTATTGGTTGGCAAGGCCTTCCGGCCTGTAATTTCCCAATATGGGTTTCAATACGGTTTGAATACGATTTGTAGCTTCAAAACACCCTAAAAACCCTGAACCGAAGCTCTCGGCTTCCAAGCGCTAGCAGCTAAACCCTAACGCCCGAACTCTGAGCTCCCAAAGCGAGACAGCTGAACCCGAAAGCCCTAACCCTGAACCCTAAAACCCCGATCCTCAAACACTGCAAGACTAACACCCGGAAAAAGGCGTTCAGCAAAACAAGAACCACAAACCCTGTACACCAAAACCCCAAAAAGCTAAGCCTCAACTCCGCTGAAGGATCGGTCGACGTACCTCACGGCCTCCTACGATCTGATTGTAGCAGCAGACGTGCTGTACGGCAAGAAGGAGAGGGCTCAGGGTTTCGGGTTCAGGGTTTCGAGCTTGGGGGTTGAATTAAGGAGCTTAAGATCTTATTAGGGTTTGGGGTTTAGGGTTTGGGGTTCAGGGTTTCGGGTTCAGGGGTTTGGGGTTTAGGGGGTCTAAGGTTTCAGGTTTAGGGTGTACGGTTTGGGGTTCAGGGTTTGGAGGTTTGGGGTTTACTTGGGGAGTTAAGGTTTCGGGTTTAGGGTGTATGATTTGGGGCTATGGTCTAAGTCCTTTACTTTGAGGCTCGGGTGGACTCGGATTGGGGGGAGACTGCATTACTTGCCCGTTTTGCTCACTGCTGTCATGCGCACCCGGAACACCAAATCTCGCACAGAATGAGTGAACCTGGTGAGCACAGTGGCTTGAATGTAAGTCTTAGAAGCCCCACCCAGCTTTGAAGTCCTATCTTAGTTTGGAAGCATCATCAAGCTCGCAGCTGAATGCCAGGATCGCTGGTTCATGCAGGCCTTGTGTGCTCATCTGAAGGCAGCCCGCTTGGTGCTTCCGGGTTTCGGTGGGTTTAGAGCTCAGGGGCTTAAGGGTTGGCGGAACTGAACAGGACAAGACGCCTCCGATGTCACTGTAAGAAGGAAGGAGATTACTGGTGAGTTCGACGTTCCCGAAACGAATGCACGTGTAATGGTCGTCAGGTTCCTACCTCTATTCGACTCTATTCAACATTAGCATCGTCATCATCATAGCCGAAATCTCGAAAATAGAGAAGTGCACGGCAATGCCCTGCAAACTGAAGCGTGAAAGCTGATCATTTCACTTCCTCGGTGCGTAAGGCACCGGCGACCGCACTTGTCGCCTGTCCACCGCGCAAGGACGCTTGACACTGTGGGAAGTTCTGGCCTCTTGTGCTTGCGGTTATCGAGCGTTGTTTATCATAGGAGGCCAAACGGGGTTTTAGCCTATGGGGGTTTAGTAGGGCTTAGGGTTCCCATAATAGGGTTCATATTAAGGAATCCCTACCCCAAGAATCTTAAACCCCGCTTTTGGGCCTCCCATCATTGGAGCCTGGGGGGAATTGAAGTTGCGACCCGGGGTTCACGCTTTCGGAGCGTTTTCATGAGGTTGGAAATGGCGGGAGTGATACTGCTGATGGACAAGATCCTGCATGACCCTAAGGACTCTAAACTATGGGAACTATGGTATATTCCTTATAATGGGTAATGCAGGATTTTGTCCATCAGCAGTATGTGGGTTGCATTCCCAAAAACTAAACCGAAACCGGGCCAGGTAAGCCAGACTATTGTGCGGCACACCTCGATTTTCAAAAAAAGCTGTTTCACGGCCTGCTTTTTCGGGAACGCAGACACACCATGGCCAGGAGGGAGTCACTGGGGCAGATGGGATCAAGAAAGCAAACCCTAAACCCTAAATTCCTGAACCCCTAAACCGTAAAGAGGCACCACTTTGTTGTTTTCCAGGCGAGCCTGTGACCTGCTACAGCGGAGAAAGGCCCAACACACTCTTAAAAGAAGAAAAGAGGCACCACTTCTGGTGGTGATTAAACAAGGATCCTACTATTCAGGGTCTATGTTCCCTTCTCCTCTCTGTGTGCGAAGGATTCCCCCCTCGGCGGCTTCTTCAAGGCCTTTCTTCCCAAAAGGCTCCATGGTACCTGTATGGTAGATACTTGAGCCTTAAAGGGGTCCCTATATAGGTACTTTAAGGACTAAGTGTATATATACTATATTACCATAGGGGTACATGGAGCCTTAGGGCTTGAGCTTGAACGGTTCAGGCTTGCTCTTAGGCGTTGGGGGTAGGGCTGTGGTCTTGGTCCCAAGCATTTTGCTTTGGGTTTGAGGATTGAGGCCTTTGAGGGTGTATGGTGTGAGGGGTTTGGGTTTCTGCTAAACCCTAAACCCTAAACCCCTAAACCCTAAACCTTAAACCCTAAACCCCTAAACCCTAAACCCTAAACCCCTAAACCCTAAACCCTAAACCCACTTTTAGCATTTGGCTTGGTAGCCCCAGAGTTTAAGTGTTCGCGTAGCCTTGAAGCACAGAGCCCGGGATCGGATCCAGCGACTTGTTGTGTACCTTAACGCCCAACAACCTACCCTTTTTTAAGGACTTATATACGGGAATCAGATGAGGGAACCCGAAAACTAGGTAGGGCTTTGGGACACTTTATATTTTCTCTTATTCGGCTTAAAAGGATCTTACCTACTAATATTTTTCAAAGGCTTAAAAGCCCCTCCTAGAAAAAGGGTAGGTTATTTGGGGTCCAGGTAGGCCCTCCAAGCCCAAAGCTCCAAGCTCGAGAGGCTGCCGCCGACGAGGGGATGCTCATCGAGCGACTGGAGGCGCGCTCTGCAGTTTTTCTGAGTTTAGGGTTCAGGGTTTCGGGTTTAGGGTTCAGGGTTTCGTGTTTCGAGTTTAGGGGTTTAGGGTGCCAGCTCAAGATTGACAGATTGAAAGCCTTCAAGAGGGCGCCAGCTGCCTCGATCGAGGGATGCAGCATGGAGGAGCACTTCATCGATGAGACCCCCGCAAGCTGGATGTTCGTTGGTGTTCAGGGATGTTTGGAGTTTAGGGTTGTTTCGGGTGGTTTAGGGTTGTTCATGGTCTAGAATACCGATGACCCCCCCTCTCTGCGGAATCAGTTTTGAGTTTTATTATGGTATGATCGCAAGTGATTCTTACACGTTGGTTTCGATTTTGGTGTAGAGGGGTGATAGAAAACCCGACACTCTAGTCCATCAGTGAAGGGTTATATGCGGGTTGGCTTGGGGCTTTGGGTGGCTCGCGGGGGCTTAGAGTAGGCTTCCCTGAACCTTGAATCGCCAGAGCCGCCAGCCAGATCGCCCAAAAATCCTACACCGTGTCTGTTGAAAGCCAGGACTCCGCGGGCCAGCCTCCATCTGCACTCAATGGACCACCGGCGGCGGTCTACGAAGGACGGATGAGCACTAAGACCTAAACCCTGAACCCTGAACCGGAAGCCCTAAACCCTCAGCCCAACCCGGCAACCGAAACCCGGAACCAGGGGCCCGAAACCCTAGAGCCTGATGAAGTCTTGAAGGCTTGAAGGTGTGGCAGTTGGTTAGATGCTGGGATTCTCTGCGTGATTGCACATGCACTATGGGTCCCAAAAAGCTCAGCGATAGCAGGCGTATCAGCTTTAATAGTTAGAGCAGGTTTTGCAGTCAGCTCCGGTAGCAGCTTATAGGAAATTGTTATGATTGTTTCTACAACTGTCATTGCCTTGGTTAACACTGTTCATTAAACGGACGTCTATTCCAGAAAGCCCAGAAAGCCAAAAGTCCAGAGTCGAAGTCTTGCCGGTTTCTCTTTCCTTCGGTTAGTAGGGAATGGAGGAATGGGGTACAATTATAACCACTATTGCTACCATTCTTCCATTCCCTACTAACCAAAGGTAAGTTCTCCCACCTCAGGAAGCGAATTCGTCCCTCTTCATCAGGCCTGCTCCCACGGCGGGAGTGAGAGTAGCAGAGGTGTTGGTTAAGGGCTTGAGGCCTGGCAGTTGCGGTAGGGGAGGCGCCTTCACTCTCTGGGGTACTTGCTTCGGAGTTCTTTTGCAGGTGCGCTGGGGCTTTCGAGTTTGTCAAGTCAGCCAAGAACCATAAACTGAAACATCCGTCACCGGCGTCTCAAGAAGCCTCAGCAGGGTCAGATAGCAGCTCTTCTGCTTCTAGTATCCCTGTAATAATCCTTGTAGTGCCCCTGAACCCCTAAACCCACCCTGTACCGGTCTTTCGTGCACACCTTGGCATGGAACCGCTGGACAGGGTGGAGGCTCCGGGCTTTGCCGTCCTATGCAGTTTAGGGTTTTAGGGTTTAGGGGTTTAGGGTTCAGGGTGTATATCTTGCAGCACATCACCTTTTGGCCTGGAGTCCCGCAAGAACAGAATACCCGAAGCCCCAACCAAAAAGCTCTGAAGCCTTAAGGCCTTAAGAACCCGGAGCCCGAGACCACGACGCTCTAAACCCCGCAACCCCCGAAGCTGGAAAGCCCCTATGTGTCACATTTTGGGAGCATCAACGAAAATGGGACCCCATAGCAAGATCCATATGACAAGCGCTGCCGTGATAGAGGGAGATGCGTCTTTGTAGTTGTGCAGAGCATGTCCTCAGCCCAGCGCATAAGCTAGTGCCTGAGACAAGGTCGTGAGACTCCAGGTGGTACAGTATATTGCACCCACAAACCCTTTTTCAAATATTGGGTCCCAATATTAAAGCCCATGGAAGCCTTCAAAAGCCTACAACCGTAGAAACCGCTTCTTCGAGTAGCAAGGCCTTTGTGTATTTGTGCTCCGAATTCAATCCTTTCTCATTTAAAGACTCAGCTTCGCGCAAGGAACGCTTCCCCGCTGCCTATGCCGACGTGGCGGACTTGGCTTTTAATAACCCTAACTCTTTGACCTTATAAACCCTGAACCTATATAACCCTACACCTTCAAAGCGAAAGTCCACAGAAACTGGGTGTCTTGACAGCGCGGCACACCAGCCCAGCCAGCCCAGCTCAGCCAAGCCCAGCAGCCCAGCATCTTGGGGACGGGCATGTGGTTTGCTTTTGGTCTTGCTTTCCTGTTTCTGTCTTCACTGGAGCTCCGATGTAGGCCGGGAGCGACCCAAGAAAAGCAAGCCAGAGGCGCCTTTCGACGTGCGTGTGCGGTCTGCCGCTCGACCTGCTTGCCGGACGGGGATCCTCGCGAGCGCCTCACGGCATGTGTGAGTCGGCACACAAACCTGCCCAACCGCCAGCAAGCGTGGGTGCCTGTCGAGCTTCAGCAAAGCATTCGCTGAACCCGAACTGTTCCCAGCCCAGCCCAGCGCAGCAGACCCAACCCGGCGTTGCACAGCCTAGAGTCCCAGCATGGAAAGCAAGGTGCAAAAGAAACACTTGCTGAAAATTCTCGCTCAAAACTTTCGTTTGTTAAAAGAAACTTTTGCTCAAAGCTTTCGCTCATAATTTATGCGTACGAACTCGCGGACATTCGGCCAACATAGATACAAGGCTTCAGCCGTCGTGTTCGCGAGTGTCGCAAAAGTGAGCATCCTGAGAATTGGCTTCGTCTGCAGATTGCGTACGCTTCGAGGGTGAGTTAGAACAAGCTGACTTGAGGCACCCTCGTCTTACGCTTTGTGGTTGTGCTGTTGGTTTGTGGGAGTTTCCGAAAATAGGGGGCCCCTAAGATAGTACCCTAAATAGTAGGACTCTTATTATAAGGACCCCCAAATAAGGTACCCCAATATTCGGAAACTCCCATATAGCGGCATTGAGGGCTTTAGGGTCCTTACGAGCCAGATGCTGCATAGCCGGTTGTGTACAGGAGCCGAAGCCGAGAGAGGCAGCAAAACCTAGGTTCACTTGTGAACCCAAAGGCTCCATGTACTCATATGGGTGGTTGTCAAAATTAAATTATGGTCCCTTTTTGGGTCCCCTAAATATTAAGTACCGTACTATAGTAAGGAGCCAAAAAGAGACCCTAATTTTGACAACCACCCATATAGTAGATACATATAATCCTTAAAGGGGTCCCTAGAGAGGTAGTTTTAAGACATACTGTCATACTTGGAGGTGCAGGGGACTTAGTTAGTAGGTTATAGGTAGGGTTATAATTGGGGTAACTCCATTTAGGGTACTGAAACCTCCTACTTATCACCCTACTTACTAAGTCCCCTGCCCCTCCAAGTAGGTTCTTGTTAAAGGATTTAGTTTAAGTTACCATAATAGGGAAACCTTATTATTCACCATAGATCCTTTTTATGGTAACTTAAATTAAATCCCTTAACGAGAACCCAGAAACAATCACGGGTCCTGCTTGCAGCACTGAGGGACATGCTGCGGTCTGACAAAGCAACGTGGCATTACCGCCTTCAGCCCAGCCCAGCCCAGCCCAGCCCTACCCTAGGGCCCCCCAACATAGAAAGCAAGGTGCAAAAGAAACACCCGCACAAAAACTGTTCAAATTTTGTCGACACCTAAGCGTCTATAAACCCTACACGAGCTTGGGGAGGCCGAGCATTCGGGTGTAGGGTTTAAACTCTGGAGAGGGGCCTGCGTCGCGTTTTAGTGCGGGTCGAACAGCCACGGGCAGATCTTTCGTCCTGCTGGTGTGCTCCCAATTTCAATTCCTTCCAACTAGTCAAACAGCATGCTTGACTTTCATGTACTACATATGTAAATGCTTGTCAGGTATTGAAGATTCGGCTGTTGCGGTTGCAGATGCTGAGTGCTGTGGCATCATTCGCTACATGTCCGTGCATAGTCCTTATATGATAGACGGTCATATACCCCAAAAGCGTCTCCTAGATGATTGCCTGAGGCGAGAACCTGGGTCCAAATCTTCCGCGTTACCCGCCGTGGCGCTGCGGCGGAAAAATGCTAAGGAGCTCGCTAATCCAAAGCAGCCTTAAATGCAGAACCCCTGGGACCACAACACCCTATAACATCCTCTCCTCTCAGAGGTTCAGGGTTTGATGTAAGTGCGTTTAGGCTTCGAAGGAGTTTATGGGTTTAGGGATCAGGGTTTAGGGTTCGTTGGGTTTAAGGATGTTTGAGGTTTCTGTGCTCAGGGAGTTCAGCAAAGCCCTAGACCTTAAACCTCTTTGGCCTGAACCCAGAGCCTGAAACCTTTTGCCAGACGTTCTTCGACCCAATGCTCATTGGGGTTATATAAGGCCCTAGCATCCTAAACCCGAGAGTTTGGGGTTATGTAGGCTTAGAATCCCAAACCCTAAGCCCTCAACCCTTGCGGTGCAGGTAGGGTTATATGAGGCTTAAAATCCGAAACCCTAAGCCTTCAAACGTTCTGTCCTAAACACCAATCTTTTGCAGAGCGGATAAGGGTGCTTGGCCTTTCCTTCATGCGCGATTGCTGTGCTGTCCAAGAAAGACTTCGGGTTACCTGTGACCCCAAACCCTACACAACAGTAGGTTATGACACTTAAGGGTCTAACCCCTAAAACAATAGGTTTTTGGATCCACAGGTAGGGTCTAAGGGGTTATAAGGGGTTCAGGGTTTAGGGGTTGAGGGTTTACGGTTGTAAGCTTCAGTGGTTAGCGTTTGGGGGCTTGGAGTTCAAGGTTGGGTGTAGCGGTCCGCTCGTCTTCTCAAGCACTATCCAGCAATGCGAACATCGCAGCAAACCTGCAGACCTAGATCAATTCTAACGAACGGGAGAGTTCAAGCAATCAGAGCCCGTACTTCTGCCTGAACCACCCCTGAACCACCCTAAAACGCCTGGATCCTCAGCAAGCCCAGCTACCGCAAAGCTGCAGCATCTTTCGATTTGCACCTCCAGTCACACATGCTAAATACCTGGACCCTCACGGCTTCATAAGCCTCTGAGCAGTCCAAGAATACCGAAACCCCAATCTCTACGACCGCGGATCCCTGAATCTCGTGTGCTGACCCACTGATGGCTGCGCCGTGGCTCCTTTATGTGGATGGTCTTAACATCTCGCGCTACTTCTTTCCACAGAAGGATCTGACCATGCGCTTCAGCCCGAGAAACCGTTTGTTGGGCTCCAGTCCTCTTCATCTGCAATTTGCGTTTAGGTTGGATAATTATTGCCCCCATTCAGCAGCATTTGCCCGTTTTTCATAAAGATATATACACCGGTAATACTTGGGCCAACATTATAGACTGTTACTGCAGGGAGGGGCCGTACTTGAGGTTTAGTGGTCCGGGCGACAGTGCTCTCAACCGTAAACATGACTTTGCTTTTAGTTATGAGGGGTCGGATTTGCATGTTTGCTATTGTGTGTGCGTTCAACGTGTCTTTTTTCTGAAGCTACTCCAAAGTATCGAAGGCCATGCAGATAACCACGTCTATGCCGCGTGTACTGCCTGGTCATAATCGTCGCGCTTGCTTCCTGGTAACAGACTCCCCTCCCCTCCCCTAAACGGCCACTATTCTACAAATTTGGGGACCGGGTATAAGCCCTGTAAACCCAAAGCCTAAATCCAGAAGCGCCAAGCGGTAGCTCTGATCGGAGAAAAAAGCGCCCCGAAAAGCATGTCGGCGCGAGGACCTCTGGGATTTGACCCGTGCCTTCCGCAAGGCACAGTTAATGCCTTAGTAGCTGAGTGAGCACACTTCACACTTTTTGGGATAATGTGATCTCCTATAGAACTGAAAGTATACACCTTTGGGGGGGCTTATCAACTCAGCAACTAGGATGCAATTTGGGAAGGAACTGGGAGCGCTGGAGGGGTTGGGAGTTGAGGTTTTCAGAGTTTTGGGGTCCCAAGGTTGAGAGATGGAGGTTCTTGGGTTTTTGTGTTGTGCGGGTTGTTTAGGTTTTAGCTTTAGGATTCTTAGGGGGCCAGGATTCTAGGCGTTCCGGTTCCAGCATCGGTGATATACTGCCATTGCTACTTTGACTGCGACTTCGGCACCCCTATTCTTACCCCAGCCAAGGCGAGTTCAAATCAAAATGAACGAAGGCTGGGTTGAAACGACCCGTAAAATTATACTGCGGAGCCTCAAGGGGTGGCAACACAGAGGCCTTGGGTGTGCCCCTGAACCGGGTTTGGGGTAAAGGGGCTCTTGGGCCTGATTTGTGTGAGCCCGCAGACCCTAAACCCGATGTTCCAACAGGTGGAGAAGTTCGTGGCGGCTGCGAAGGTGGCAGGCTTTGAGGTGGGAGAAGTTGTTTCTTGTCTCTTTACGGACTTTGCACATGCTAAGACTGCTAAGAGGCCAATATACACCTTTGCAGAAGCCTTATTCCTGTAGTAACCCTTGTGGAACCTTTACCAGTAGCCCTAATAGTAGCCCATATAGAATCCTTGCGGTAGCCCTTATAGGAACCCTTGTCGAACCCTTACAGTAGCCGTTTCTGTAACCTGGAACCGATACAGTAGCCCGTATAGCAGCCCTTCCAGAAGAGTTTCGGACGTGGGTCGTCTCGGATAGGATAGGTACCTCAGCAGGGTCGAAGTTTATGCTGGACTTTGGAACCCGGAATCTGATGTATTCTGTTATGCTGCTGTACTGTGCGTTACAATTCCATTACATTGTATCGTATGGTATGAAATTATGTTCCATGGTATTGTATGGCATCGTACCGTATCGCATTGTATTGTGTGGTGTGGTATCTATTGTATTTTATGGTATCTGGTATTGCATTGTATTGTATGGTATGGCGTCCTATTGTATTTTATAATATTGCATTGTATTGTACTGTATTGTATGGTATTCTATTGTTTCGCATGGTATTGTATTGTAGCGAGTTACATCATACAATATGGTATTTCCTTTATCATACTGTAGTGTGGTATACTAGTTCCGAGTCGTTTCTATTCTACTATGTTCTATGATGGTATAAGATATGGCATGTTATATTCCGTCATACTATACATTTTGTAGAATAGATACTCCAAGGTTTGTCATGTGAGGGTTGATGGATTGCAGTTAAACTGTCTCAGCCAGAGACGGAAGCGTCTATTTCTGCCTCCTCGCCTCAGAACTTCTGATCTTAGCGTCCGGTTGAGGAACCCAAGATGACGCCGGACATTCTATACCTTAAACTCTTAACCCCATACCCTAAATCCTAAACCCTATATAGACCCTAAACCCTAAACCCTGTATACCCTAAACCCTATACCCTATAAACCCTAAGCCCTATACCGTCCGGAGCAGCCCCTACACCCCGAATCTTGAGTCCGACTTTACATGACCCCCTAATGTAGGAACCTTAAAAAGAAGCCCTGGGCCCATAGCCCCCAAGATAGTAGGATTCATATAAGGAACCCCCATGAAGGCCCAAGGTTTCTTCATCAGGTTCCTACATTGAACCGATTCAAAAGCCCGATCAAACATCTAAGGTTTAGGCTTTAGGCTTTGGGCTTTAGGCTTCAGGGTTGCAAGAGGTGAGCGTTTTCCTCGATGCCTCCATCCAGAGTGACGAGTGCATGCGCAAGTGGTTCAAGCGGCGCGAAGACGAGGTGAAGAAGATGAACAGAGGCGGGGAGGGTTTCCTCCTCGGTTCAGGGACATGGCATTCAGAACAAAAAGAGATTGGGTCAAAGCCAAAGCACCGGAGGCGTGTTCGCTCGCTCACCCAGATTTGGCTAGATCACCGGCCTAACACGTAAACCCTGTGTGTGTGTGTGTGGGTGGGTGGTGAAAATTGTACTACAGTTATAATAAGGAACCCCCAACACCCTATTCTAGTTATTAAGGCCCCTATAGTAACCCTGAGCTATATCCAACGAAGCTTCGCAAGAGAGCCCAGGTGTACCACAGGGCATTCAAACCATCGTCGGAGACATGTTCAGTGAGCTTGGTATCAAAGTTTATTTCTCGCTTGAGACCGACCTAGATGATGCATTGGCAGCCTTTGCAGAGGCAGATGGCGCTGCAATTCTGAGTGGTGACAGCGACTTCTTCCGATACGAGGGGGCCACTTATCAAGTCTACGAAGGCTTTGAGATAGTGCGGTCCTGTCTCGAGCTGATCCCGGCGGATGGAACCGGTGCACGCGCCAGAAAGCTTGCGATCATACCCAAGCCACAGATGGTCGAGAAGACCCCATCCTTCATAGACGTGCAGCGTACCGGTATCTACACTCGAGGGGCTTGCTCTCCCCTCGTACGTCTGGTAGGAAATCCTCATGCATGGCTTCGGCCCCTTCGTCAGGCTCTCTACGCGCGCATGGGCCTCAGGGGGCCGGTGCGAGAAGTGTTTCCCAGCTGGGATGCTTCTGCTCGGAAGGTTGTTTGGAGCGACGACGAAGTTTTTCCGGACAGGGCCATGGATCAGTTTTTGGAGGACCCTACCAGGGCTTTGCAATCTCTGGTTCCCGACCTGGTGGATCAAGTTCCAGAGGTGGACACTGTGCAACGCTGGAGGCACATCTTTGGTGTGCATGCCGTGGTGCATGAGCTGTGCTGCGCAGCGAATGACTCTTCCTTGTTCCGCGCCCTCGTCGAGGATGATGTGCTGGCTGCTTCGGCGCCCTGGCGACGAGGCAAGGGAAAGCCTGGCAAAGGCCAGGGCAAAGGCAAGGCCAAAGGGAAGGACCTGGGCAACGACCGCAAGGAAGGCCAATGCAAAGGCCAAAGCAAAGGTCAATCCAAGGGCCAGGGCAAGAAAAACGGCCAGGATCTGATTCAACGGGCGCTCCAACCCGTCCTCGACTCTCAAAGCTTGCCAGCATGAGCGAACAAGACTTCCCCATATAATATATTACTGGACTGATATTTTCAACAGAAGAAGAAAATGGTCGGCTTCAGGGATTTGGGTTTAGGCTGACAGGCTTTACGAAGATTTGATATAAACAAAAATTCAGAAAAATGAAGATGTGTTCTCTCATATTTTCTTAGACTTCAACAAAATAGTTTCGAGAAGGTTATCAAACAACAAGGTTAATACGGATATCTATAATATTGGAATTACTAGTAATATTAGCAGTTCAAATTATTTTGCGAAAGCATCGAAATTTCTTCCACTTCTCACAGAATTAGATAAATAGAAAAACGAAATTCGCTACATTTATATGCACGATATTATATCCACACATATATATATAGGTAGAAAAAGTAGAAATTTTCAATGAATCTTGATATTGCTTACGATCCAAAAATAAGCTCATGAATGCATAACCTGTTTTGGAGCATCTATTCTTTTATCTTATTACATATATACATGCATATATATATATAAAGAAATTCACCTCAAATTGAAATAGTTTGGAACATGCAAAATTTAATCGTTTTGGATTGAATCAAGGTGAAAGATAATTATAGATACTATTGACATAGTCTTTTATTGCGACTCTTACTATATTTCTACTTTCATATGGCAAAATTTTATTATCGATATTTAACTGAGGATTTTTGAAAATTATGGCAATTTACAAAATTTTATTCTTCTTTATATACATCGATAATTGAAAGGTAGAGAACTGATCTAGAATTTGATTGAATATAAAAACTGGTGAAGTGATAAAGCACGATAGATGAAAAATATAAAAAACTATTAAACAAACGGAACAAATATATTTAGATGAAGGGTTGGGAGGGGGGGGTGCTTGAATAACTTCTAGGAGTTGTAAATTTTCAAACACAGTAATATGTATTAGCAGTATTTGTAGTAGTGGTTCATTAGTAGTAGTTGATAGTATCTGACTCAAATTTGGGTCGGAGAATTATGTGTAACCCTAAGGAGATGAATCACTTACATAATTCTTGAAGATCTGTCGTTATTTTAATTCGGCCGGCTCAATTGTCAAAATAGAATTTGTGTAAATCCTTGTAGATGCATAGGTACAAAAAGGTGAATAAGCTAAGACGTATTATACAATTTATAATATACCTTGTATTTTCATAAATTCGCTAGTTTGCCACAATATATATATATGAATATATATATATATATAATTATATAGATAGATCTGAACATATATATGTATGTATATATATGTATGTATATATATATATATATACATATATATATGTATGTACATATATATATATATGTATGTACATATATATATGTATGTATGTATGTATGTATGTGTATATACACATATACATATATATATATATATATATATATACATATTTCTAAGCCAATCAAAGGACCGGGTAATCCCAGGTGAGTATATCTGTGGATGGTGATAAGCCAGTTGATGATCCTTCTAGAGCCTTCCAAAAGAGTGTGCGCAGTGTTGTGGTGCAGTACGTGTGTTGTGTTGTGCTGTGCTATGCGTGGTGTTGTGTGTGCTGTGCTGTGTGGTGTGTGTTGTGTTCTGTGTGTTGTGTGTTGTGTGGTGTGTGTTGTGCGTGTTGCGTGTCGTGTGTGTTGTGTGTTGTGTGTTGTGTATTGTGTGTTGGGTCTTGTATTGTCTGTGTTGTCCAGAGCAAATCATGCATGGCATATCTCACGAAGGTCGATGACCTGTGAACACGTGCGTGCGTGCGGTATATTCACGTGTTGTGACCACGCTGACTGCGCCATGCCATCTTGTAGAAGTGTGCATCAAGCGTCCGGTAGGCGCTGCGTGAACAAGCTCACAAGTTGGGTTTTTTGCAGATCCTCTGATTCTTGCACTTGTCATGTGTCTGTCCTGCAGCCGTCTCCGTCCTTGAGTTGCCTTAACCTCTTGACTTGATGAAACTGTTGCGTGCTCGGGAAACCATTACGTTGTGAACCTGGAACTGCATGTCGGCTTGATGAACCTTAACTTGCTTGACTTGATCAACTTGGCTTTACCAATCTGGAAAACCTTCGGGTTTTCATTTGTTTATCTGGCATGAAGCGGTTTTGTGTCGATGTGTTCGCTGGGAAGAGGGCTGTGAGCAGGGCGTTCACCAAGCGGAACTTGCGAGCAACTGGGTTTCGTGTTTTTCACCCAGCGAATTGTTTTGCAAAGCTTTCTCTCGCAACAGTATATGATTTTCTACATGTGCCGTATTGGTTCTTGATCTTTCTTGAACCCAACCACATCCCAAAGCATGACTCATGTTTTTCTGCTTCCAACCAGTCCATGTCTGACTGTCAGAGCTGCAGCAGGAGAATCTAGAGTGCATGGTTGTTTTCATATTCTTGAGGCTTTCATATCAAGCTTCATGAAGTGAAGCTACGAGGATGCAATGTGTAGCAAGATCTTGTTTCTGAACCTTTCTCAGTCATGTGGCAATGGATATGTTGAGTTTACATCGGGCTCGATTGGAGATGTGCTCGCTTACTTGTTGGTTCCGTGGGGTTGACTTTCTCTGCTAGGTCTCTTTGCTTTAAAGGTCCATTTCCATTTCATGTTTGCTTCGTAGCGGTGGGACTTGTCCAGTCATGGCCGCTCCCAGTATTACATGTTTCACATGCGGGTGTGGGCGCCAATGTGCATGCGCTTCATCTGCAGCCGCAAGGGTTGCCAAGTCTCGGTGTCACGCGAATCAGGTGCATGATGTTTCTATTCGGCTTCAACGAGGCCTCATCACGATATCCAATATTTTATGGGAGTTGCTTTCTCATGACGGAGGCTAGCATAACGCGACGGTTTTTGTGCAGAGCGGAGTTTCATCGTTCTTGATTTTGGTCAAACAAGGTTTCCGATTCGGTGATGCTGAACAAGACCGTCGTTCCATCAAGTATAGCCAGATTGCTATGTTTTCATTCTTTTTCAGATGGCTTCCTGCTGTATCGAAATTCCTCTGCCGCACAAAGCGCACTATTATGAGCAGTGGTTTACCTGGAATGCACGGCGACAGGGACTTGGAAGCATATTCGATCGGCTCTCCCTGCGATGAACTCGGCCCCGGGACGGCCACTCAAGTGGTTAGGGTACCGCAAGTTTCATCACGCTAAACCACAAAGGAATAGATACGGCAATCAGGTGGTGGATGGATCCAAGATGTTGGTCTTTATTGGCGCGTCTATGGTAAAAGTTAAATTAAAGCTCTTTGGAAGGCGCAGTCGCGCTTCGGACATCTTGACCTTTGGCTGGGTTAAGTTCCGAGGCCAGATTATATCCACATTCCGCCTGCTTCCTTAACTTCCAGTTGTAGACACACGTCCGTGTGCGGGGGTAGTGCTGTTGGCACTATCAAAAAAGAAGGAAGTGCCAGGCAGACTGCCGATGAATCGGCGGAAGACAACCCCGTGAGACTGCCGGCTTGCAAGATTGACCAGCACCCGTTGAGATCTTACAAAGCCTGAGTTGCACGTTCTGCTGATCTGTACCATGTGACACCTATCTCTTAGAGACTAAGCTGCGAGGGTTCTTGCGATTGAAGCGTGATTGATTGCAACCTTTTGAATCGTCATTACCAACATGCGTAGAAGCTTGATGTGAACAAAACGAATTTTCTTTTGAAACTGCATGACACGACTGGTTTTGGACTGACCCCGGCAGTCAGCTGTAAGGGGCCCTGATACTTCGCACTGTGTCGCAGCATGACCTCAGCATGGAAGTCAGGATCGCACATCTCAACTGGCCCAGGCCCAGGCCACGCCTATTGGGCGCCCAGGGATCCCAGACGAAGACATGGCAGGAGTAAAGGTCTGCGGGGTGGTGTCGTATCATTTGATATGCAGCTAGTGTTACCATTTACATCGTGGGAACTTGAGTCATCCGCCTGCCAGCTGCGGCCGGGACCGGGAAAGGCACTGACATGAGTTGAAGACGGTCAGCTCGCGTACCTGCAAAAGTTGCAAATGTTGGCCGAGAATTGTGCAGCCAGCAAAGCTCACCAATGATGTTTGGCTTCCAGCATTATCGCATGTTTTTTCATGTCTTGAAACATGGCGGAACTCAGTAGCCAACCTGGCGCCTACACCTGCCTCTGAGTCGGTGCAGTTGCTGACATTCAGGGAGGTTGCACGAGTGTGTGTGTGTGTGTGTTGCGTGTGTTGCGTGTGTTGCATGTGTTGTGTGTGTTGTGCGTGTGCGTGTGCGTGTGCGTGTGAGTGTCGTGTGTGTGTGTGTGTGTGTGTGTGTTGTGTGTGTGTGTGCGTGTGTGTTGCGTGTGTTGTGTGTGTGTTGTGTGTGTGTTGTGTGTGTGTGTGTGTGTATGTGTTGTCTGTGTCGCGTGTGCGTGGTGTGTGTCGTGTGTGCTGTGTGTGTTGTGTGTGCGTGTGTCGTGTGTGTTGTCTGTGTTGTCTGTGTTGTTTGTGTCGTGTGTGTGCATGTGGTGTGTGTTGTGTGTGTTGTGTGGATTGTGTGTGTTGTCTGTATCGTGTGTGTGGTGTGTGGTGTGTGTTGTGTGTGTTGTGTGTGTTGTGTGGGTTGTGTGGGTTGTGTGTGTTGTTTGTATCGTGCGTGTGGTGTGTGTGGTGTGTGTGGTGTGTGTGGTGTGTGTGGTGTGTGTGGTGTGTGTTGTGTGTGTTGTGTGTGTTGTTTGTGTCGTATGTGTTTGTGTTATTTATTGTATGTTGCGTGTGTTGTGTCTGTTGTGGTGTGTGTGTGTGTGTAGGTGTGTATATGGGTGCGTCTGGGTATTATGAATGTTGTCTGTATCGTGAATGGATGATATGGATTCTGTATCTTATATATATGCGGTAAAATTGATATAAAATCTGATGTAAATAATATATTGATTTTATATATTCGTATCACGATAGGATGGGAATCATAGATTAAATTAAAAAATGAAATTGATACGAAAAATAGTGCAAATATAAGATTATTGAAATCGTAAAAGGAAAGGCTATATCGGTATTTATTTCTTTATTTTTCGAATAATTATTTGAATATTATTATTATACTATGAATAAATGAAAATAGTTTCTTTTAATAAAGATGATAATAAATTTATATATGGAACGAGATATAAAGGTCTCGAAAATATAAGAATTTTTAATTCTATATGCTATTCGTCAAGAATATCATAATTCGATAATTTTATTTCTTATATTTCCTTTTCAATACCTTATCTCGTATCTGATTTTTTTAAACAATAGATCGATTTTCTATTTCATGTCGACTTCGATTTATATGGAAATTGGAAGAAGGGATGGGCGACGGAGATGATATACGAATACGATTTATATTCTTCTCTACTCTTTGATATTTCTTATAGAATGAAATTCTTATCGATGATTTCAATTTTTTCGCCGATTTTCGAATTCTTCTTTATGCCAGCTTAGATTTGCATTTTTCTTTCAGCTCTATAGGGCAGAGGGGCGGGGGCGAATGATAGCATCCATATGAATATAATTTATGTTTCTCTGATTCTCTTTATTATACTATTTCTCAATTCTATTTTGATTTTCTACTAAATCTTTATTGTCGTCATTTATTGATCCATCATTGAAAAATCAATCGTATAAAAAATCGAATTTATCGAAACCTTCTATTATGATTAAAAAAATAAAAAAATAAAATCCAATCGGATACTCTATTATTGAAAAAGAAGATATCGCAAAGATCGATAGGAAAAAATCAAAAATTTAAATTTCGGGCGAATAAAGCACCAAATATCGAAATATTGCAGATGCCAGCAAAGAAATCGCACCAACTCGCGCGACGGCAATCACACGTGCTACCGATAATTTTAATATCAATATTAATAATGATAGATAATATCATCAATAGCCAGAATAAAAGTAATATCAATGATTTGAAATCATTATAATAGCTGCACCATCCGCAATAACTCCACCTGCAGCGGCAACATCAGCAGCAACAGCCCCGCCATCCTAAGAATTATGCCGATATGAAATATATTTCGAATATAAGAGATACTGCAGAATCCGATATAGAGAATATATCGATTTTTATAATGATAATATCGAAATTCTTCCGGCGTCTCTTCCTGTCTAATTAAATTACATTCATCGATTTGATTTTCGTTCCCCCGGACCTGCCCCCCCCCCCCCCAAATTATATGATTTGCATAATTTTCATGACGATTATGATTATTTCATATTCTCGATAATCAATAATAATAATCTTATTCATTTCTATCATGGTAATAATGATCTTGGATCGCATATCAAATCATATAATTCTTTGATATCCTAGCTAAATTAAATCGTTTTCCTTGATTGTTTATTTCTAAGCAAATCCTCATATCTCCCCGTCATAGACTATATATTGTATTCGCACGAAATATCGAGCACTGCGATGCGAAATACGTTTCGAATATAAGCTTGAAAAAATTCAATATTCTAAATAATATATTTCTCTTCTCATCCTTCACGTGATTCAAATATGAATGAAATATCTATCTCATTGATATGAGAAATAAATCGAATCCAAGATGAATTATAATTATAAATAGATACGATATATCACCCTTCCCAGGACCCGTATTAGACGATTCTAGAATTCGGCGTCCATTAGCGCTCCCCGATATCGACAAACTACGCAATATCATTCAAGGCAGAATCTCTTTGAAAATATAATCTGAGATTGAGTCAGAAAATTATGATCGGAAGAAATCTTTAAATCAATAAGATTTCACACATCATTTATATAAGTTTATATAGATTGAAATTTGATATTTTATTTGAAAAATAGAAAATCATCATATATATATATATATTTATTTATTGAGCTATAGAATTAAGCGATCCCAATTATGAAGAAATCTTTATATATATATATATTAAAAATCAGAGGAAAGAATTAATAATGAATACGATATTATTAGATATTCTAGATATATTTAAGACGTAGTCTAGAGATCGATAGAATAATATTTATTTAGAATTATAGATCATTAATCGCACGGGCCATATTAATATAGATAAAAATTAAGAATATCTTTTCAAGAGAAAAAGACGAATCAAACGAATTATGCAATCCCAATTCAATCCTATCTCTTTTATCTCAAATTGGATGTTATTCCGCAGATCCAAAAAATTTTGTCACGTGCTCATAATAACTATAAGAATATTTCAATAAATCTTTGAATATCATCAAAATATATATATGTAGATACGTTCATATACGCTCTTATTTATATGCAACCATATACGCACGTATTGCACGTCGACATATACATTTTTTACTCCGTCATAAATACCCATGTACACACTCGCACATATACGCACGCACGCGCCTATACACATACACCTACTCGCACACTCATTTACTTACGCACACGAACAAAAACAAATAATCACACTCTCTCGCACACACACACGCGCAACTCCACACACACACACTGTTGTTAGACTCTCGATTGACCGAAGCCAAACATGAGTGAGCACATATTCCTAAACTCGTAGCCTATCAGCTTCCAATCAATCAATATCTTTTCGCTCCTCGCACTGCCCATTTCCGAACGCCTGTTGTGTGTGTTGTGAGGGTTGTGTGGGTTGTGTGAGTTGTTTGTATCGTGTGTGACCGTGTGTGTGTGGTGTGTGTGGTGTGTGTGGTGTGTGTTGTGTGTGTTGTGTGTGTTGTGTGTGTGTTGTGTGTGTTGTGTGTGCTGTGTGTGTTGTTTGTGTCGTGTGTGTTTGTGTTATCTATTATATGTTGCGTGTGTTGTGTCTGCTGTGGTGTGTGTGTGTAGGTGTATATATGGGTGCGTCTGGGTGTTGTGAGTGTTGTCTGCATTGAGAATGGATGATATGGATTCTGTATCTTATATATATGCGGTAACCTCGATATAAAATCAGATATAAATAATGCATTGATTTTATATATTCGTATCACGATAGGATGGGAATCATAGATCAAATTAAAAGATGAAATTGATACGAAAAGTAGTGCAAATATAGGATTATTGAAATCGTAAAAGGAAAGGCTATATCGATATTTATTTCTTTATTTTTCGAATAGTCATTTGAATATTAACTATTTTAATATGAATAAATGAAAATAACTTCTTTTAATAAAGATGATAATAAATTTTTATATGTGTCGAGGAATATAGCGCTCGAAAGTATCAGAATTTCTAATTTTATATGATATTCGTCAAGAATATCATAAATCGATAATTTTATTTCTTATATTTCTTTTTCAATATCCTATCTCGTGCCGGATTTTTTTAATAATAGATCGATTTTCTATTTCATGCCGACTTCGATTTATATAGAAATTGGAAGAAGGGATGGGCGACGGAGATGATATACGAATACGATTTATATTCTTCTCTATTTTTTGATATTTCTTATAGAATGAAATTCTTATCGATGATTTCAATTTTTTCGCAGACTTTCGAATTCTTATTCATGCCAGCTTAGATTGGCATTTTTCTTTCAACTCTACAGGGAAGAGGGGGCGGGAGTGAATGATAACATCCATATGAATATAATTTATTTTTCTCTGATTCTCTTTATTATACTATTTCTCAAATTCTGTTTTGATTTTCTACTAAATCTTTTTTATCTTCATTTATTGATCCACCTTTGAAATATCAATCGTATAAAAAATCGAATTTATCGAAACCTTCTATTATGATTAAAGAAAATACAAAATATAATTCAATCGGATACTCTATTATTGAAAAAGAAGATATCGCAAAGATCGATAGGAAAAAATCAAAAATTTAAATTTCGGGCGAATAAAGCACCAAATATCGAAATATTGCAGATGCCAGCAAAGAAATCGCACCAACTCGCGCGACGGCAATCACACGTGCTACCGATAATTTTAATATCAATATTAATAATGATAGATAATATCATCAATAGCCAGAATAAAAGTAATATCAATGATTTGAAATCATTATAATAGCTGCACCATCCGCAATAACTCCACCTGCAGCGGCAACATCAGCAGCAACAGCCCCGCCATCCTAAGAATTATGCCGATATGAAATATATTTCGAATATAAGAGATACTGCAGAATCCGATATAGAGAATATATCGATTTTTATAATGATAATATCGAAATTCTTCCGGCGTCTCTTCCTGTCTAATTAAATTACATTCATCGATTTGATTTTCGTTCCCCCGGACCTGCCCCCCCCCCCCCCAAATTATATGATTTGCATAATTTTCATGACGATTATGATTATTTCATATTCTCGATAATCAATAATAATAATCTTATTCATTTCTATCATGGTAATAATGATCTTGGATCGCATATCAAATCATATAATTCTTTGATATCCTAGCTAAATTAAATCGTTTTCCTTGATTGTTTATTTCTAAGCAAATCCTCATATCTCCCCGTCATAGACTATATATTGTATTCGCACGAAATATCGAGCACTGCGATGCGAAATACGTTTCGAATATAAGCTTGAAAAAATTCAATATTCTAAATAATATATTTCTCTTCTCATCCTTCACGTGATTCAAATATGAATGAAATATCTATCTCATTGATATGAGAAATAAATCGAATCCAAGATGAATTATAATTATAAATAGATACGATATATCACCCTTCCCAGGACCCGTATTAGACGATTCTAGAATTCGGCGTCCATTAGCGCTCCCCGATATCGACAAACTACGCAATATCATTCAAGGCAGAATCTCTTTGAAAATATAATCTGAGATTGAGTCAGAAAATTATGATCGGAAGAAATCTTTAAATCAATAAGATTTCACACATCATTTATATAAGTTTATATAGATTGAAATTTGATATTTTATTTGAAAAATAGAAAATCATCATATATATATATATTTTTATTTATTGAGCTATAGAATTAAGCGATCCCAATTATGAAGAAATCTTTATATATATATATATTAAAAATCAGAGGAAAGAATTAATAATGAATACGATATTATTAGATATTCTAGATATATTTAAGACGTAGTCTAGAGATCGATAGAATAATATTTATTTAGAATTATAGATCATTAATCGCACGGGCCATATTAATATAGATAAAAATTAAGAATATCTTTTCAAGAGAAAAAGACGAATCAAACGAATTATGCAATCCCAATTCAATCCTATCTCTTTTATCTCAAATTGGATGTTATTCCGCAGATCCAAAAAATTTTGTCACGTGCTCATAATAACTATAAGAATATTTCAATAAATCTTTGAATATCATCAAAATATATATATGTAGATACGTTCATATACGCTCTTATTTATATGCAACCATATACGCACGTATTGCACGTCGACATATACATTTTTTACTCCGTCATAAATACCCATGTACACACTCGCACATATACGCACGCACGCGCCTATACACATACACCTACTCGCACACTCATTTACTTACGCACACGAACAAAAACAAATAATCACACTCTCTCGCACACACACACGCGCAACTCCACACACACACACACACACACACTGTTGTTAGACTCTCGATTGACCGAAGCCAAACATGAGTGAGCACATATTCCTAAACTCGTAGCCTATCAGCTTCCAATCAATCAATATCTTTTCGCTCCTCGCACTGCCCATTTCCGAACGCCTGTTGTGTGTGTTGTGAGGGTTGTGTGGGTTGTGTGAGTTGTTTGTATCGTGTGTGACCGTGTGTGTGTGTGGTGTGTGTGGTGTGTGTGGTGTGTGTTGTGTGTGTTGTGTGTGTGTTGTGTGTGTTGTGTGTGCTGTGTGTGTTGTTTGTGTCGTGTGTGTTCGTGTTATCTATTATATGTTGCGTGTGTTGTGTCTGCTGTGGTGTGTGTGTAGGTGTATATATGGGTGCGTCTGGGTGTTGTGAGTGTTGTCTGCATTGTGAATGGATGATATGGATTCTGTATCTTATATATATGCGGTAACCTCGATATAAAATCAGATATAAATAATGCATTGATTTTATATATTCGTATCACGATAGGATGGGAATCATAGATCAAATTAAAAGATGAAATTGATACGAAAAGTAGTGCAAATATAGGATTATTGAAATCGTAAAAGGAAAGGCTATATCGATATTTATTTCTTTATTTTTCGAATAGTCATTTGAATATTAACTATTTTAATATGAATAAATGAAAATAGCTTCTTTTAATAAAGATGATAATAAATTTTTATATGTGTCGAGGAATATAGCGCTCGAAAGTATCAGAATTTCTAATTTTATGTGATATTCGTCAAGAATATCATAAATCGATAATTTTATTTCTTATATTTCTTTTTCAATATCCTATCTCGTGCCGGATTTTTTTAACAATAGATCGATTTTCTATTTCATGCCGACTTCGATTTATATAGAAATTGGAAGAAGGGATGGGCGACGGAGATGATATACGAATACGATTTATATTCTTCTCTATTTTTTGATATTTCTTATAGAATGAAATTCTTATCGATGATTTCAATTTTTTCGCAGACTTTCGAATTCTTATTCATGCCAGCTTAGATTGGCATTTTTCTTTCAACTCTACAGGGAAGAGGGGGCGGGAGTGAATGATAACATCCATATGAATATAATTTATTTTTCTCTGATTCTCTTTATTATACTATTTCTCAAATTCTATTTTGATTTTCTACTAAATCTTTTTTATCTTCATTTATTGATCCACCTTTGAAATATCAATCGTATAACAAATCGAATTTATCGAAACCTTCTATTATGATTAAAGAAAATACAAAATATAATTCAATCGGATACTCTCTTATTATTGAAAAAGAAGATATCGCAAAGATCGATAGGAAAAAATCAAAAATTTAAATTTCGGGCGAATAAAGCACCAAATATCGAAATATTGCAGATGCCAGCAAAGAAATCGCACCAGCTCGCGCGACGGCAATCACACGTACTACCGATAATAATAATATCATTATCAATAATGATAGATAATATCATCAATAGCCAGAATAAAAATAATATCAATGATTTGAAATCATTATAATAGCTGCACCATCCGCGACAATTCCAGCTGCAGCGGCAACATCAGCAACAATAGCCCCGCCATCCTAAGAATCATGCCGATATGAAAAATATTTCGAATATAAGAGATACTGCAGAATCCGATATAGAGAATATATCGATTTTTATAATGATAATATCGAAATTCTTCCGGCGTCTCTTCCTGTCTAATTAAATTACATTCATCGATTTGATTTTCGTTCCCCCGGACCTGCCCCCCCCCGCCCCCAAATTATATGATACGTATAATTTTTATGACGATTATGATTATTTCATATTCTCGATAATCAATAATAATAATCTTATTCATGTCTATCATGATAATAATGATCTTGGATCGCATATCAAATCATATATTTCTTTGATATCCTAGCTAAATTAAATCGTTTTCCTTGATTGCTTATTTCTAAGCAAATCCTCATATCTCCCCGTCATAGACTATATATTGTATTCGCACGAAATATCGAGCACTGCGATGCGAAATACGTTTCGAATATAAGCTTGAAAAAATTCAATACTCTAAATAATATATTTCTCTTCTCATCCCTCACGTGATTCAAATATGAATGAAATATCTATCTCGCTGATATGAGAAATAATTCGAATCCAAGATGAATTATAAAAATAAATAGATACGATATATCACCCTTCCTAGGACCCGTATTAGACGACTCTAGAATTCGACGTCCATTAGCGCTCCCCGATATCGTCAAATTACGCAATACCATTCAAGGCAGAATCTCTTTGAAAATATAATCTGAGATTGAGTCAGAAAATTATGATCGGAAGAAATCTTTAAATCAATAAGATTTCACACATCATTTATATAATTTTATATAGATTGAAATTTGATATTTTATTTGAAAAATAGAAAATCATCATATATATATTTATTTATTTATTGAGCTATAGAATTAAGCGATCCCAATTATGAAGAAATCTTTATATATATATATATATATATATATGGTCACCCCCCCCCATGACAGACCATCCCCTTCAAAATATCGCTCCCACCGGCGTGTTCGTGCTTTTTCCGGGGTATCGAGTTTGAGCCCTCCGAACGTATCCCTGGAACCACCAAAAGACGGAGACCAGAAAGCCAAAAACCAAAGTTTCACGTGTCTGTGGAACCCCTGATTTCGTCTGTCCAGAACGACACTAGAGCTAAAACCAAAAAACCAAAAAACCAAAGTTTCACGGAGAATGCAGGAGCAGTTTTGGTTTTTTGGATTTTTGATTTTTTGATTTTTTGGATTTTTGGTTTTTTGGTTTTTTGGTTTCGCTATATAAAAACCAAAAAACCAAAAATCCAAAAAACCAAAAAACCAAAAAACCAAAAAACCAAAACTGTTCCGGCATTCTCCGTGAAACTTTGGTTTTTTGTTTTTTTGGTTTTGGGTGCATCCTTGTGTCAGTCACGGCCTTTGCCCCTGCCCATAGGCTGTTTGGAAAGTCCTCCAAAGCCACGTCCCCCGCTTCGGCTCGAGAACTCGAGAACTGGTGCAATTCCAATACGAAAGTCCAAAGTAAGACTACTGCAAATATTCCGGCGAATACACGTCATCATATGCATATGAGTATTAATGCCAATACTTTCACTAATACTAATGTCAATATTTCTACTTGTATCACTGTTCATATAAGTAGTGATACACCTACGATGCTAACTCACATTCTCTGATCATACTATCAGCAATACTAATACTGACATTGCTATTTTGTTGAGTATTCAAGATAATACCAGCATTAACACTAACGTTGACATTTATATTAATGCTTTTATTACGAATATGCACATTACTAATACTATTATTAATATTAATACTCCTACGCCTACCAATAGTCATATTCATATTGATATTAATACCAATACTAACAGACACCTGCGTATACTAATGTCCGCAGATATACATACCACTATCTGAAAAGCAAATATATCAATGCATTCGTGTACTAACGTAGTATATTCGTATTTGTCATATACCCAGTTTCCAAGGTAACAATATACTACCTGTTAACGTCTGATTATACTGTATTGATATGCTAACTTGCTAAGACACGTAATATGCAAGTACACTGACACATGGCAATGGTATACTAACATATGGATATACCAAAAAAGTTGCTGCTAGATAATATACGAATATGGTAAATGAAGTAGCATACCAGGATACTCATACACTAATATGTTAATAATCGAAGATAATAGCACACCAAAATACTAATGTACTCATGCACGAACGTACGCATGCATTAATATACTAAGAGCATACAAACATACAGGTATACAAACATATTACTGTTCGAATACATTATAATGTGTTAGTATACTAAGCTGTTTATATAATCTATCAGTATACTAATATATCAAAACTAATTATAGTATTGATACGCATACTAGCACGTCCGCGAATATTACACTGATGTTAAATTCATCATTAAGACTGATTAAAACTGACATCGACATTGGCACTGGCATCAACACTAATTAT
>CAJNDT010002047.1:0-37604 GCA_905221615.1 Symbiodinium sp. CCMP2592
AAAGTATGAAACGCCTTGCCACTTGAACTGCTGCCTTTCGATGCGCAAGACACAGTCCCTCACTGCAGCATACGAAGCATCCTCTGGAAGGGTGGCATGAACCTGATTTCTCGAAGCAGCGGGCAAACAACGCAAAAGGAGCGCCGTCTTGAGCTCCTCCTGAAGAAGCTGTTGCGAAGCGCTCTCGTACTCTGTAAAAACCCGTTCAAGCTCAAGAATCTGTGGAAACATTGCCTCGCCAGATTTAAAAGCACTGACCTGTGTCAGGGCCGTCAAGATGCCAAGGCTGCGTGACTTACTCTGCGGTGCATACAAGGAAATGAGCTGCCGAAGGGCTTCATACCCACAGTTCCCAGAGACCGACTTGATCACAAGAAACCCACGTCCCTTTACCAACACCGAAAGCAAAGCGACGAGCTGCCGCGAGCGCGCGACGATGTCTGTGGCTGCGGGAGAAATGTTCACCTGCCGGTGCAAGTTTGATTTCAGCTGATCGATCTCTTCTCCGAACTTGGGGTCTAAGACAGTCAAATACTGCTCAAGAGACCAAAGCCATGAAGGCCAAGCAGAATGCTCTTGTTCCCTCGTTGCAGCACGGAAGGGCTCTGGACGAGGCATGATGCGAGACATGTCTTTGCCTGTAAGTCCCGACACCGAAGAATCACTGGCACTGCGCTGCCCTATCACCTGACCCAGGAGAGCTGTTGTGTTGCCCAGCTGATGCAACAACGCGGTCACCTGATCGCTCGAGACAGGACTCCCAGCAGCGGGCCAAGGATTGCCAGACACAGTCTCAAGTATCGGCTGCAAAGGAGGGAGCACTGGACCCCCAAGGTCGTCATCGTCATCATCTGGCACAGCTTGTGCCGCGGGCAATGCAGCCATCACTGCAAGCTAAGGACGAGAGGCGCTACTTTCACCGAAGAAACAAACTCCAAGTTTGAAAAGCCTGGGCCCTTCCAAAGAACCCCGAAGGCTGCACGTGTATGTTGCTCGTTGTGCTACGTGTAGCAAGGGAGTGAGGTTTCGGCTCCCAGGAGACGCTTGTCGGCCAGACCCAAAGGAATGAACCGGTAAGCGCTCCGCTACCATGCTAATTTTCACTCAAACACAAGCGCCTGCGGAGTAGCGAAGTCAGCACATTGGGCTCAAACGAATTAGGGAGCTCTTCAAGTAAAACAAATGCACATGTAAATACCGGCCAGGAAAACAAAATGGAAAATACGTGTACATACTGTACGAGTACATATACAAGGTGTGCAAAGTTTTGCAGTTTTGGATGGAATGTCCTCTGGTCTCATCCGTCCCAGAACTTCCAACCACGTCTGCTTGAACGTATGAAGCTTGTTGTCGCCTTGGTACTGGAGCTTCACCAAATACTCAAGAGTGATGATCATGTCAAGACGATCATGCTTTCGAAAACTTTCATACATCATCGCAATGACTTGTCGTCCTTTGATGATCTTCACGTCAGGCCTGCTGATGTAATCGTTAGCCTTCCGGTTCACCTCAAGGTACAGGTCAGCTGATTTGTCACCACCGGCACGTAGCATTGCGACCATGGCGATCCCCAATTTGACGTCTATGCTCTTGAACTTCTTGTGTCCTGAATCATTCAATGCTTCGACATCAGGGAATGGGTTGAACGCTGGCGCCAGCCATGACATCCAGTCCTCATGATGTGGGTCGGCTGATGCCCCTAAGACATTGGCCGTGCACACGGATCGCCAGTTGTTGAGATGAGTGAGAGTAGGCCATGGAGGAACGGTCACTTTGTCGGCTTCCCTCCTGGAAATTCTCACCTCTGTGACTTCAGGATCCGCGTCTCCATCAGGATCACGCGCATGCGAGCCAGGATCTGATTCAGGTTTGCCTCCACCGCTTTTCTTCTTATCATCATCATCGTCAGGCGGGTCAGGAGGGTCATACCCCGCGCCGGTTCCTTCATCGTGCTCTCCATCTTCGTTCTCGTCGCCACCCTCGTCACCGTCACCGTCTCCATTATCCTCCTGAATCGTTTCAGCGAATAACTTCCATTCATCACGATCAGCTCTGAGACGTTGCTCGGCTTTCTGGGCCTTGAGTACTTCGCTTCGCAGATCGGCAATCTTCTCCTCGTACCGTTCCGCGACCTCTTTCTCGATCTGACGTCTTCTTGCTTCATGAATGGAATCGTCATAGGCAATGGGGGGACCGATGAGGTCGTTACCCTTTGTAGATGCGGTAACACCGTCGATACCAACAGGTCTTGAGGAGCTGGCCGATGCTGTGGACTTCGATCCCAACATCCCGCGATCCCCCAAGAGCTCGCGTAGCTGTCGATCACGCACGGCTGCCGCATCACTTTTCCCATGAAATCCGCTTGGTATGCCGAACAAAGTGGCCGCACTAGGCGTGGAACGCGCAAGTGCTGGGCTGCTAATACCTGGCACGTAGTGCTCGGGCATTGCATCCGCCACGATTGGCATTGAACTGCGGCCAGTGAAGAAGTTTCCACCGGTGAATGGAATTCCATCCATAACAAGGTTCTTGTCCTTGTCCGATTCCGAGAATGCGAACTTCTCTTTGGCGACTGGACTAACTTGACTTGGGGACCGTATTTCAGGGGATCGTACCTCATCTCCTACGGAAAATGCAGGCATTACATCCTTTCCTACGTGCTCCCAGCCAGACTCGGTAGTCCTCGAAGACATGGGCATGCTCGAAGGTCGCGTCGCTCCTCCGTGATTGGAGTTTCGCGCTGCCTCCAATTCGCTGCGTGTCCTCGCTTGAAGATCTTCTTGTGCTTTGAGCGTTTTCCTGAGTTCACTCAACTCGTCGTGCAAGGTAGGCAATGATCGCCTTGCCTGATCTTCATTCTGATGAAGTCGGTCCTCTGCTTCTTGCATCCTCTTCACAGCCATTTTGCGGTACTCTTCCTCTTCACCAAGACGTTCGCGAAGCCGAAATCGTTCTTGATCAATGGCTGCGCTGTTTCCAGCTAGCCCTTGGATCTCGTTCACAGCCCTCAACTCCTGGTTCTTGACCAAGTGGAATCGTTCCTGCATTGCTTGTAAGGCTTGTTCCGAACTTGCTGTGTTTGACCGGAGGACCAAGTTCTCTCTGGCGTGTTCATGAAGTTCATGAGTCAGACGCTCATACTCCCGTGCCATAAGCTCACCATCACCTTGCGCTCTTGCCTCCAACTGCACAAAGTTGGTGGCTGCCTCCGTGCGGAACACGTGTAGCTGTTGAGCTAAATCCGCGGCAACGGCATGTGCTTGACGTTGTTGAGCAGAGTTCTGCTCATCCATGCGAAACAAAGCTGTTTCATAGTCTCGCTTCATCTCCTGATTGACATTGTTGATGTGCCTCATGGCTAAGCATGCATGGTCACTTTGTCGTTCCAATTCTTCAATGCGAATTCCAGATCCTTCATCTTCTTGTTGCATCTCCTTGATCTTGTCCATCAGGGTCTGGACGATTCCTTCGTATTCTTGCACCTGACTGCGATAGTACATCTGCTGTGCAAGGTTCGATGCTTCGAACTGTTGCGAAATCGTCAATTCCTGATAGGCATTCGGACCATCAGCTATGGCAGGCGTGGCCACGGATGACGCATCACCACGTGCAGGAATCGTATCCAGAGTCATGTCCAGATCGTCAGTATCGCGTGGTTGATTAGTAACCATCCGATTCCAAGTCATGGACTTGTCACGCCCACGAGTAGCCGAAGTCCTCGATCGTGCTGAAGAGCTTCTCGAAGATGATGGTCTTGACTTCTTTTCCCAGGTCTTGACTCCTTTGTCCTTGGCCCTGGACGTAGTCCGAGGTGCCTGAAAACCAGACGCTTCGGCCCGTCGTTCTGAAGCCTTGCCCGTCCTCGAACCTGTGGATGTCTGACGCGAAGGCGTAGATGCTCTTGGTAGACTCTTTGCTTTCCCCTTGGGAACTGCCTTTGCAATGGCAAGCGCAGAAGATTGACCTTTGTCATCTTCCGTGGAGCTATCAACGGATTGCACCACTGTGTCATCAGCTGTTGACTCACCAAGGGCTGGCGCTGCCACATCGGCACCGAAAGTCATTGTCGTATCTTGGCTTGATCCTGAGTTCATTGTGGTCGTATTAGATCAAGTAGTCGTTGCTGTAGAAAGGCAGAGCCGCGTACGGCTGATAACCTGCGTGGGGGATTGATCTCGACTTGGTTGCTGCTCTCCCCACCAGAGCTGTAATGAATGTAGGTGTGGCTGGCTTGCACTCTCCACAGACTGGACCCTGTCTGTCTCACACTTCCACACGTGCAATCCTATGCAGGCAGAACCGGCGGCCGTTCCTTTTGCACTCGCTGCCGGCGGCGGTTCGTCTGTGCACGGGATAGCTCTGATTGCTCAGGATAGAAGACACATATAGCACTTAGCTATGGGCATTGACTTGAGCCAAAACGTTGCGTTGGCGGTCACATAGAAAGGTAAAGATGAGGGATGCGTAGCATGCCCCCTAGAGTCGAGGGACGCGTAGCGTGCCCCCTTCTCTTGCACTTTACACGGTCTTGCTCACAGCTCTTATAGTGACACCTTAGAACTTGACAAGGCATCGCAGTCCGTTCGCAATATATATATATAACTTATATTCATATACAAATACACATATATGTGATTGCAACTTATGACATATTTGGAAGTAATACAATAGAACAGAATACTAGTATCCATGCCTATGTGTCCTCAGCCCGATAAAACTAGCGAAGCAAATCACATGATGCAAACAATATGTACTGAGGTCCAAACTTGCTATAATGCAAAACACAAATAACAGTATTGGTACTAGATATTGCAGGGTGCCGGAAAAGTCTTATACTTTCCGTTAGCTCGAGTCGGGAAGATCAGCAACTAGGGCCGTGTCTCTGGTCGCTTGACCCTTAGACTGGACAAAAGACCAGCAAACCAACTAGCCATAACATGAATGCGGGCACGAGTGGGTCTCTGATGGATTCTATAAAGCAACATATGTGCTTGTACCATCACAATTCTAGCATAAAGCAAGCTAGCAACAAATACAAAATCAAACAACTTCACAAAAGCGCACGCCCACAGTCCCCCGGACTCTTTTGGTACTACCTGAACAAAAATAGCACGCCCTCCAGCATTTCAGCTTTTCCAACATATAAACTACCATAAATCTGCTGCCGAGATTCTCGGCGCCAGACTTTTACACATATCAAACCCGCGACTTGTAGCAGCACTTTTTGCATGCACATGGAGTAAAGCACGATTGAATCGGAATTTACGGTGTTTTCGGCATATATGAGTAGTCGACCAATGTAGAGAAGCAACCTGTGGAATTGTCTGGAAGAGGCGGATGTAGATCTTGGGGGGGGGGAAGACCATATATATATATATATGGTCTTCCCCCCCCCCAAGATCTACATCCGCCTCTTCCAGACAATTCCACAGGTTGCTTCTCTACATTGGTCGACTACTCATATATGCCGAAAACACCGCTTTATTCCATGTGCATGCAAACAGTGCTGCTACAAGTCGCGGGTTTGATATGTGTGAAAGTCTGGCGCCGAATCTCGGCAGCAGATTTATGGTAGTTTATATGTTGGAAAAGCTGAAATGCTGGAGGGCGTGCTATTTTTGTTCAGGTAGTACTAAGAAACCTCGTGTTTTTTTGCGTTTTGTGGTGTGTTATTTAACGACATTCCTCTATAATAATACAAATACTATTGTCTCTCTTACGAAGACGTCTGCGTGCGTGGGCCATCTCTTTCCCGCTGCTCGTGAGCGTCCGATTCTGATGCGACCTAATAGCTCTAGCATTTGATTTATGAGCTCCTTTCATGTCCTGTCGGTTATATAATATGAAGGAAGTCGAATATACGGACGCGTATGTTTTTGAAGCAATATTCCAATAGTTGTTCTTTGCCTCATAAAACATGGGAAAACTCCCCTGGAGTTGGAAAATTCATGTGAGAGCTTGTTGCAACCTTCCAAATATGAAGCAGGACTAATTACGACTGGCTGCATTGATACGTATCAATCACAAGGCCGGGGCTCCTTAACTTTGTAAAACAAAATAAAATGGCACTTCATGGAAGAAAACTCTTCTTTATAATGTGAGTCGATATTAAAGGCAGCCATGTGCACAGCAATCGCTATCTATTTTTGAGGGTACTCGCTTGGGCCATGAGTTTTCATTCGGTTAACTGTTATTGATGCTGTCCTATACCCCGGAGAAGATGCCGATCGCTATGTCCATGGCTGTTTTTCTGTCATAGGGCGTAGCGGAAGAAAGTAGCTCTCTTCAATCTTCAAGCGACACTCCCCAGATATGATCAGGAAATAAAGAGAAGCTTGCTTATTGGTATCTTCTATTAAACGGGCAAGAAGCGTAAGACTTATATCGGTTTCTACACCTCCCTCACATCCTGACAAAGCGATACCGGTCCTTGTATCTGTGGCTGTGGTTTAAACGCTGTCATAGTTCGTATCACAATACGAAAAGGAGCTCTCTTCAGTCTTCAAAGACTACAGGTGACATCGTAGAATTTTCTTCTGGATTAGCAGGAATCTTCATGTCTCTTGCTGGATAGGTATGAGGATATCTTATAGGAAACCGAATAGGAAGTCTCCATTGTTCCTGATGATAGCAAGATGCAAACAGTTTCCTGCAATCTTCAATATGAAATGAGTTAAATTCTATATAGGCTTGCACTGCTACAGTGTTGGATCTGTAGGCGGTACAGCTTGCCGAAGAAAGGCCAAAACTATTTTCGAGAAAGCTCCGGCACTGGAGCCAGTGCTGCTGGTGCCATAGATCTACCAACCTCCGAAAATATATATGAAATAAATTATGCAACGACTAGGCCTTTTTTATATTTACCAAGCAAGAATAATGAAAACCGTTGTTGTTCCAGAAGATATATAAATCATTACTTCCAGTCCTTGACAACGCTTGAAAGCACACAATTATCTTGTGATGCAATATATCCTGTCCTGGACATCAGAAAATACTATAATGTTCAAAAAAATCCAAAATTCCCAGCCCTGAAACTCACGAAATACTGTAATGCTCAAAAAATCTAAAAAATTCTAAAATTCTGGCATCTATGGCCAGGCCGGGGGCAGATTCCTTAAAAGTTTGGATTTTTTGAGCATAGCAGTGTTTCGTGCGTTTCAAAAGTTGGAAAAGTTTATTTTTTTGAGCATTACATGTTTTGTGCGGTTGAGCCGCACCTCGTCCGGGTGGATTTCCATGGCTTCGTGTGCGGCAAGATTTCAATAGGCTTGGAGTCATACTTGATTGTGCACAGCTGTGCCTCCATCATATATCGCATGTCCCTCTTCACTAGACCCTCTCATAAATACTCACTGATTCAAGATTTCGGCTGTGGGAGAACGAGACGGACCAGGCGGTTTTGGTTTTAGGACCAGCATCAGCAGGTTTGGGAACGGACAAGACACGCGCATCATGAGCATCAGCGGTGCTGCATGGCAGTACAATAACTGGAGTCGCTCCCCCATGACCTCGTTATTGAATAGATTATTAAGCAAATTCACTTCTTTTTGTCCATGATCAATCTCCAAGACGCTTTCTGATCAGGTGATTTTGGTTTTAGGACCAGTCCCGAAGCCGACTGATGATCACGAGGCCACGGCTGATGCTCATTATTCTATACGTCCTAGAGTTTCTAGATCCCAGATTTGCAGGATAAATTTCCAGATTCCAGATTTGCAGGCTCTAAGATTCCAGATTCTAGATTTCTAGATTTGCAGGCTCTAAGATTCCAGATTCCAGTTTTCCAGATTTGCAGGCTCTAAATTTCCAGATTCCAGATTCCAGATTCCAGATTTCTGGAAATCTTAAGCTTTCCAGATTTCCAGATTTGCAGACTCTAAGTTTCCAGATTCCAGATTCCAGATTTCTGGAATCCTTAGGATTTCCAGATTCCAGATTTCTGGAAATTTGGAAACCTTAGGGTGAGCAAATCTGGAAATCTGGAATCTGGAATCTTAGAGCCTGCAAATCTAGAAATCTAGAATCTGGAATCTTAGAGCCTGCAAATCTGGAATCTTAGAGCCTGCAAATCTGGAATCTGGAATCTCTGGAAATATAGTGCATATAAATCTGGAATCTGGAATTCTATGTACTGCAGAAAGCCGGACATCAGGAAATCCGGACTCCGAAAACCTACAGACGTAGATCTTGGGGGGGGGGGGGTGGGGGCGAAGTCATCTATATGTATATATATATATGTAAGAGAAACCTTTATGTATTATGTGACGCTTCTCTTTCTTGAGGGCAGGGTTTCAATAGTATCAGAAGTTTCAATAGTTTCAATAGTTTTGCAAGTTCGGCCTCAACCCGAGAACTATTGAAAGTTTTGGAACCCTGCCCACTCTCATCCCGTACCTTTCAAAACTTTTGAAACTATAAAGTTTCAAAAGAGGGAGGGCAGGGTTTCAATAGTTTCAAAAGTTTCAATAGTTTCAAAAGTTTTAGAAGTTTCAAAAGGCAGCCCGCCCGAGAACTATTGAACGTTTTGAAAACCCGGCCCACCTTCATCCCGTACCTTTCAAAACTTTTGAAACTATTAAAAGTTTCAAAAGAGGGAGGGCAGGGTTTCAATAGTTTCAAAAGTTTCAATAGTTTCAAAAGTTTTAGAAGTTTCAAAAGGCAGCCCGCCCGAGAACTATTGAACGTTTTGAAAACCCGGCCCACCCTCATCCCGTACCTTTCAAAAGGGCAGGGTTTCAATAGTTTCAAAAGTTTCAATAGTTTCAAAAGTTTTAGAAGTTTCAAAAGGCAGCCCGCCCGAGAACTCTTGAACGTTTTGAAAACCCGGCCCACCCTCATCCCGGATCTTTCAAAACTTTTGAAACTATTGAAACTATTGAAACTATTGAAACTATTAAAAGCGGGGGGGCAGGGTTTCAATAGTTTCAAAAGTTTCAATAGTTTCAAAAGTTTTAGAAGTTTCAAAAGGCAGCCCGCCCGAGAACTATTGAAAGTTTTGAAAACCCGGCCCACCCTCATCCCGTACCTTTCGAAACTTTTGAAACTATTGAAACTATTGAAACTATGAAAAGAGGGAGCGCAGGGTTTCAATAGTTTCAAAAGTTTCAATAGTTTCAAAAGTTTTAGAAGTTTCAAAAGGCAGCCCGCCCGAGAACTATTGAAAGTTTTGAAAGCCCGGCCCACCCTCATCCCGGACCTTTCAAAACTTTTGAAACTTTTGAAACTATTGAAACTATCGAAACTATTGAAACTATTAAAACTTTCAAAAGAGGGAGGGCAGGGTTTCAATAGTTTCAAAAGTTTCAATAGTTTCGATAGTTTCAAAAGTTTTAAGTTTTAAAAGTTTCAAAAGGCAGCCCGCCCGAGAACTATTGAAAGTGTTGAAACCCGGCCCACCCTCATCCCGCACCTTTCAAAACTTTTGAAACTAGTGAAACTATCAAAACTTTCAAATACTTTTGAAACTATTGAAACTATTAAAACTTTCAAAAGAGGGAGGGCAAGGTTTCAATAGATTGAATAGTTTCAAAAGTTTTAGAAGTTTCAAATGGCAGCCCGCCCGAGAACTATTGAAAGTGTTGAAACCCGGCCCACCCTCACCCCGTACCTTTCAAAACTTTTGAAACTATTGAAACTATTGAAACTATTAAAACTTTCAAAAGAGGGAGGGCGGGGTTTCAATAGTTTCAAAAGTTTCAATAGTTTCAAAAGTTTTAGAAGTTTCAAAAGGCAGCCCGCCCGAGAACTATTGAAAGTTTTGAAAACCCGGCCCGCCCTCATCCCGTACCTTTCAAAACTTTTGAAACTATTGAAACTATTGAAACTATTGAATCTTTCAAAAGAGGGAGGGCAGGGTTTCAATAGTTTCAAAAGTTTCAATAGTTTCAAAAGTTTTAGAAGTTTCAAAAGGCAGCCCGCCCGAGAGCTATTGAAAGTTTTGAAAACCCGGCCCACCCTCATCCCGTACCTTTCAAAACTTTTGAAACTATTGAAACTATTGAAACTATTAAAACTTTCAACAGAGGGAGGGCAGGGTTTCAATAGTTTCAAATGTTTCAATAGTTTCAAAGTTTTAAAAGTTTCAAAAGGTACGGGATGAGGGTGGGCTGGGTTTCAATAGTTTCAACAGTTTCAATAGTTTCAAAAGTTTCAGAAGTTTAAGAAGGCAGCCCGCCCGAGAACTATTGAAAGTTTTGAACCCGGGCCCACCCTCATCCCGTACCTTTCAAAACTATTGAAACTATTGAAACTATTAAAACTTTCAAAAGAGGGAGGGCAGGGTTTCAATAGTTTCAACAGTTTCAATAGTTTCAATAGTTTCAAAAGTTTTAGAATCAAAAGGCAGCCCAGCAGAGAATTAATATTGAAAGTTTTGGAACCCGCCCACCCGCATCCGGACCTTCAAACTTTTGAAACTAACTTGAACTGCATGGGGATTGATCTCGACTTGTGCTGCTCTCCCACCAGACTGTAAGTAAAGTAGGCCGTGGCTGACTGCACTCTCACAACTGAACCTATCTCCTCCCGCTTAACTCCACCCGTGCAATCCCATGCGGCAGAACCGGCGGCCGTTCCTTTTGCACTCCACTGCCGGCTTCGTTCGTCGTGCAACGGATAGCTCTGATTGCTCAGGATAGAAGAACACAAATAGCCAACTTACTATGGGCATTGACTTAGCCAAACGTTGCTATGGCGTCACATAGAAAGCCTGCAGGATGAGGGATCTAGCACTGCCCCCTAGAGTCCGAGGGACGCGTAGCGTGCCCCCTTCTCTTGCACTTTACACAGTCTTGCTCACAGCTCTTCTAGTGACACCTTAGAACTTGACAAGGCATCGCAGTCCGTTCGCACCCCCCATGAGTTGCGTCTCCGACGCTGCTCACCCGGAAGATGGCACGATAGGACAACAGAAAATGTTCCGCCGCAACGTTGACATTGAAAATCAGAGCTTTGCATCCCAATTAGAAACGTTGTGACACTCATCTACGTCAGTAACGATCCCCTGAAATGGCAAACGAATCAGGCGTCACCGAAGAAAGAAGCATTCGCGATGGCATTCCATGGGCGAAGCTCAGAGGTCACGAACTGATAGGCGAGGAAGACCAAGCGTTGATTCACCTCCATCTTCGCGTGGTCGCAGGATCGCGGTCCCAGGGCCGGAGGTTTTCCTCTGGATACTGTTCCCGATGCTTTCCCTTGTCCTTGCCTTTGTTTCGGCCTTTGCCGGCGGTGTAGTCGTAGTAGGAGTTGGAGTTCCAGCCTCCATGTTGCTCACCTCCGGTTCTCCCACGCCCTTTTGAAGGTCCCTTGGATGAAGAAGCGCTTTCACGTTCCTCCGTAGTGACAGGCGTGTCCAGGATGGATGTACCACCTGGAGGAAGATAGTCAGCGGCCGAAATGTGGTGTAGGGCTTCAGTACGCTTGGTCGTCGGGTTTTGCTGTCTCTCAGCCTTGGATCTATTCAATCTGTCCATGAAATGCGCAGGCATTTGCACACTGTGGTCCACCAGCAAGCCGATGGTCTGGACTGACTGATCAGAATGAGTCAGCAGAATACCGACGGGGTCGATGTACAAGAAGTCCACTGGTCCAGTTGGCGTTGGTCGTAGCACTGAGAATTGTTGGTGTCCCGTCACCATTGGAATCACCTCGCACAGGACGTTCAGGCAACAAAAGTGCATAGCCTTCACATCTTCATCCCTTTCGCTCTTCAAGTAAGTAGTAGGGTTGAAGTTGTCCCTGCCAATTCCCATCATGTTGGCTCCCCGTGTAAGTAAAGAAAGCATCTGGTTCGTCCGGAAGCGCTTCAAGGTGTAAGTCCCGTTGGGATCATACTGCTTGAGGTTCTCAGGCTCCTTGGCAAAGCGAATGATCTCCTCATCAGTCACATCCTTGCTCACACCCGTTTCCCTATCCACTGCCGCCAAAGATCCCCACTTTCCAAGCACATCATAGCGTTGGCCAAGTGCGAAACTTTCCCTCATCTGAAACAACGGCATAGTCGCCCACTTTGCGAATCCTGACCAAGCCTTGTAGATGGATCTGCATACCACGTATGCCATGTACGAAAGAGCGGTCATGTTCGCGTCAATGCAATGGGCATTTCGCTTTCCAGAATAGTAGGATGGCTGCATGGCGGTACGTGCAAGTTGTAGCTCAGGATCGATGTTCAAAGACTGGCCGGTAACGAAGACGGGACGACGTTCCTGTGCAATTGCTTCTGGTACTGCGTCATCAAAGTCCTCTCCTGGCTCTATGTCCATTTCTTCATCAGGTTCCTGTTCTGGATCGTCCTCCGCGATGACAGATGGTTCTGGGATTTCCTCAGGTTCCGCAACGGTCTCTACCTCCATGGCTTCCTGCTCCTCTTCGGGCGCCTCAGGCACTGCGGCTGCTGCGGCTTCCATTGTCTGAGCAATGAAGTCACTGGGGATCTCCGTAGGAGTCTCCCGTTGTGGAGAACCTTGGTAATATCCGCTCGAAATGAACTGTGACCAGCAAGACGTGCATCGGGAGAAACATGCTGGAACGATGTTGTAGCATGCCGGGCATACCCTCATTCTCCGTCCATCCTCGTCTCTGCGTAGGTCTTCGGGTCGCCAATTCTTGATGACAAACTTGATTCCTTTGTCCATGTAGTGATGCCGAACCGTGTTCTCCCTGTGGGACTCCAGGACAGTCGTGAGGTCTCGAATGATCTGCTCCTTGCTTGTGTCGTGGGGTCCAGGAGGCATCTCGCAAAGCAATTCCATGATCTTGCTTGGCGTTCGGTATCTCTCGAACTCAGGAAGCAACGGTGATGCATTGTAGTCCAACACCAGCTCTTTCTCCAACCGTTCATCGTAGATCTTTTCCACCAGAGCGAAAGAGTGTGTATCTCGAGGATCAGGGACGCAAAACCATACCTCCTTGACGAAATGGAAAGGTATCGTTCGACCAACGATCATGATGCCGCTGTCCGTGATACGTCCATCCTCTCGTGCAAGGTCCTGCGATGGGACATGAAGGACCGCCAATGGCATGTGCTTGGCGTCTCGTCCATGTACTCGCATCTTGGTCGTTGCGTTCCGGTGATCGAACGGCGCAAACACCCCCCAATAGCTGTGGAGTCTGCCACCTTGGTTGCCTCGGAATTGGCGCCTATGGTCGAAGTCCCCGTCGGGGTCCTCCGAACCAGGCATGATGCCTTGCGTGACAATGGAATCCAAGTTGCGGCATGCCGTAGCGTGGAACGCACCTCCAAGACGTTGCAAGAGGGTCATAGATGGAGATATTGCGAACCTGTTCTTGTCCAACTGAAGCAAGTTGTTCTGGGGATCTGAGTGCGCAGAGTGACCACTCGTAGCCCGAACTGCCCATGGCTTCACCCAGCCGTTGCATATGTTCAGGTACCTCTGGCCATGCCGGCAATGATCGTTGTTCTGGATCTCCGTGATCTGGTCCTGAACCGATACCAACCTGTTCGAACCTGCTGATCCGAGAACTTCCGTGCCGGGGTCCTTCACTCTCACACCCAGGAACTGCAACCGAATCTTGGCCTTGTTGCGTTTCGTGGCTGCAATCATGTTCCCTTGGAACAATAGCTGAAGTCTTTCATTGTACACTCTCTTCTTCTGTTGCTCATCGGTCCTTGAGACCGCTTCGGTGATGCGTCTGCTTTCATGGGTCCATAGTGGCTCATGCCTCACCAAGTCTTCGATCATCACCCACCCTCCTTCATCACATTTGATGACACTGTTGAATGCCACCTGGCACCTGTTGTCAAGCCATTCCGAGCCTGGGCGCCTGGCGATTCTGTGGCGCAAGTCAGATTGGATGCATGATAGCGCCCAATCCGCGTTCAGTCTGCGCTGACGGGTGATGTTGCGAAGGACAACTTCGTTCACGAGGTCCCACCGATTGTTGATGAAGCTTGCACCCTTGGTTGGGATCAGGTCGAGAATCCCGCACCGGATTGGCCTTCCGCCGCCGATGGATTCATAGCCTGCATTGGTGTAGCTATGAGTGTTTTCATCGTAAGCAAAGCTAGGACGGTCTCCTCGTTGAGGTAGGCGTCGGTCGCGATGGTCCGAAAGCTGCTCAATGATGTCCACCACTCGCTGGCTATTCTCTGGTCCCGATTCCTGCAGTGGTACGCCACAAGCATCATTTAGGCCCCGACGATTCTCCACATCCGTGCAGAGATTGTGTTTGTTCTCATAACGGATCAAGACCACATCACCCCGTACGGCTTCGCCTCCGCGTCGCGGTCGGGCTTTGGCCTTGGGTCGTCGGTCCGAGGATGCAACACTCACATGATCTGTGGTGTCAACGTCCATTGGCTCAGCCTCTTGTGTAGGTACTCGACGTGGATATCGAAGAAGACTTTCCTTGATAATCTGGACGCCTCGAAGTACCAGATCCCGGGTTGCAGCATTTTCTGTGCAATTGGGCAGAGTGTGTAGATCACTGCCACAAGCGACACAGAACGTGATGCGGTCGCTTCCGACTGACATTTCGCCCTGAGCGAGTACGCCCACATAGTCCTGAAGCTGCGCGACAAATCCTTCACGAATTGCATGCCTGGGATCAGGGCCTTCTGCACCTTGTTCTTCTTCGGGTTGCGCATCCACATCTACATCCTGTGCAGGTATTGGTGGAGCAACTGAGAACCCTGGATCGTCCGTGACGTTGTCAGCGGCCTGTGTCTCGTCGGTTCTCGCAATCTCTACAGGGTAGATATCACCATCGACGATCACTGTGAAATCAATCACGAGGTCAGCGGACATGTTGTTGACGATCTCAGCGACTGCTTCATTCTTCTTGGGCGGTGTCCTTTTGCGCGGGGAGTCAACCGTGATCAGCTCGATAGCTTCGGCCGACGCGTAGCGGAAGAATGATCTTTCGATTCCCCTCGCGCACGCATTTGCTCCCTCAAGGCCACCCCAATTCGGAAAATGACTTGGGTGTCTCATTGCAATTGTAAGAAGCCCGAGCGCCAGCTCCACTGTGTCACCCAGGAGCTCTTCCTTGGGCAAGACTGACCCTCTGTAGCATTCTTGACGCTCTTCCGGAGTCAAAAGCATCCTCATGAAACCAGCATAAGCGCAGTTCCCGGCATCGTAGTAGCAGATGTAGCATGTCTTGCCTTCGGAGTCGTACCCTCTGTCCCACGCCAACTGTTTGGCCTTTCCCCATGCCGCGTACTCGATGGCCTGACTGGCTGTGATTCGGAGACCACCGTAGTGAGAAACCGTCTTGCCGATGTCTTCATAGACCATCTCTGCACAAACTTTGAGGAACTCCTTGATGTCCACGCGAGGATCCACGAATTGAAGCCTCAGGTCATAAAGGTGCTTTGCGCAAGCCAAGGTGTACTTCTGGGACGTGATCAAGTCATTGAAGGAGCCGATTTGATGCTGCATCTTCAAGGCTGAAGTATGCGCGCACCCAATGCAGTGTCCAGGATACCCGTTTCCGGTCGGCTTGAAGAAGGCTTGTGCGTAGCACTCAGCCAACTTCATTGCTTCACATCCAGAGCAATAGAACGTTCTCCCTTTGACATAACCAGTGTTCAGGGTCGCATAGGTGTCGATCCTGAACCAGTAGTGCCTGTTGTCGTAGTAGGCTTCGGGAACGGTCATGGCGATGTCAAAATCCTGCCAGGTGACTGTGGACGATTCAGCGACCGTGTCACCCTGGGCACCCGACCTGATCTGTTGCTGCTGTTCCCCCGTAAACCATGTCTGCGAAATCTTGGTGGACGTCTTGACTTCACTCTTGTCCTCCCAAATCTCGACAAGCGACGGGTGAGCGACTGAGTCGGTTCGGACTGTTTCGTCCCATGAGCGAACTTTCGATGCCTCAACAAAGCACGTGGATACCATCTTCTCGCAGAACAGCTGCTTCTCGTAGATAGCGAGGCCCAATTTGAACCTGACCCGATTGTCCGGTGGTGGCACCTTTTCGACTGACAGTGTATGCACGCCTGACGACGCATGTTTCGCCTGGCTATACATTCTTGACCAAAACGAAGATCCATGAATCACCACGCATGCTCGGGCCCGCAACTCCAGTTCAATATACATTCCCAGCGCGTGGAAGCCGTTGAACATAGAAGCTTTCTGTCGAAGGTAATTGCTGGCTGCTCCTACGAACCGTAAGTCATGATTGATGTTGACAATTGGAGGGCGCGTGGTACGCTTCCCTGCCGCAATGATAGGGTCAACGTACGTGACCTTGAGCTGTCGCTGCAAGTCAGCACGAATCGCTGCTCCGTCTCCGACCTCACTCATCGGAAATGATATGTTCTCGATGAGGATCGCCTGGAGAGACAGATGGTAGTGCAACGTGACGGTTGCAAGCTGCTCTTCAGTCAAGCCATCCAATGTCGCATTCACAGATTCCAACGATCCCTTTGTGACTTGGAAGTTGTAGTTGGCACCTGCGGTGATCGACGGGCTCACAATGTAGATCTCACTCCATCCATGCATGACGAGATTTTCTCTCACTGTATGCGTTGATCCTCTGGTCCTTGCAACCATGTCAAAGTCTTGGACGAGGATTGTGCATTGAGAGCGCATAGTCGCGGCATCAGGCTTGCCACCCATACCCAAACTATTGCGAAATCCGTTCAGCGTGTTCATGGTGTTGATCCTTGCTTCTGCCGGAATTTCATCGTTGTCGACAAGATCGTTGTCTGCCTCGATCATCACTGCCGAGGTAAGCATTGGAGGAGAAGGAAGATGCACGCACGACACCAATGCCAATGCATGGTACAGCCGCGAATACATCCGTAACCACATCTTCGTGCTCAGCTTCACGTAGACCTTCAGGTTGAGACCCTTGTCGTCACTTTGAGAGACGGAACGAATCCTTGCCAAGTAGGTCACCAGTCTTCTGACGTAATGCTGAATCGGTGTGGTCCCCACGTCGTGGTTGGCCACGAACTTTGGCGTCTCATCAATGGTAGGTGGGTACTCGTCTTGATCACGGGTCGTCGCCAGCAAGCTCGAGCGACAGCCCTTTTCATCGATGTTGACATAATGGTACCAACTTTCCTGAGCGCCAGCGGGGATTGGAGCTTCCTCCCATGTCGGTTGCGATGGTTCCTCTTCCGGTTGCGAAGTCGATGGTTGTGGAGGAGGTGCCGCAGAAGATGACGACGCCGATGCCGTTGCCTCGTCCGTCCTTGCCCTCTTTGGTCCGTGGCTAGGGGTGGCTCGAGGCTCAGCAGCGGATCCTTGCGATTGTCCCGGCGTTCTTCCATGCTCAGGGTGCACGATTCCTTCCGGTTCGAGGTTGCTTGCCGTAGGCATCGCAACTCTCCCCGTTGAGTATACCCAGCTAGGATGCCGTTGAAGATTGGGCGGAAATAGGCCATCATCTTGCATAAGCGGACTTGGTGCCCCCATCTGTTGGAATTCTGCTTCCCATATGCTCAACGTGGCGCGTTTGGTAGAGCAGTCGACCACATACCCAGATTCAACTCCGCACTGATTCCAGGTGTAGCTACGGAACGCATCCGGCAATTGGAAGCCGTTCCTGTCCTGATCTGCACATACAGCATCCACATGGTGCTTGAGGAAAGAATACGTGGTGTAGTCGGAATCAGGGAGCACATCGTTGGACCATCTGTAATGCGGGTGTCCAGTTTCTGGATCAACCCATGATACGTAGGAATGAAGCACGTGGAGACAGACACTGAACGCCTGGAGCGAGTTCATCGCAAAGGCGAGCGGATGTCCCATGCCTTGAGGCATTGTGCGCATCATCAAAGCCAGCTGGTGAACGTTGAGTGGCGTAGCGCCATCGTTGTTCGCTGCACATTCTTGGTTGTAGGTCCGTAGTCCATACCCAGTGTGTTTTGCGAACATGTACATCAGCTTGCACACCCTACATAACGTAGGCTCCGCCAACAGGTCTGATTGGTCAGGTGCTCTACCCGACATAGGCAACTTGTGGTAGTAGTCCTGATTCACCGTATACCATTGTTGAATTCTCGTGTCTGTCACAGTCTGGTAGGGCGTCTCCACGGAGTTGATGAGAACGGCGAGGTTGTAGTACACGTCCGCACTGACGATGTTCCTTGTTGCAGTGTTCAAGTCGAACCGAACTTGTTTTCGTTCTTGTTCCAGTTCAACCACAGCCAATTTTGCATCATCGCGGATCACTTCCTCATCCACCATAAACCTGGTGATGGCATTGAACTTCCCCTCGTAGTCAGCAACAATGTGTTTGAGACCTCCACCAAACTTGATGACCATGGCGAGTATCTCCCCATAGGGTTTGTCCATGTACTCCTCAGGGGCAGCAAATAAGCAAGCTTTGAGGATTTCTCGGACTCGAATGGAAAGATCCCCTCCTGGCGACAGATTTGCACACGTGAACAGCAAGACCAACGGAGGTGCTTTGAACGCTGCCCATGTGCGAATGAGATCATTGTCGACCACTTTGTCTTTCGTAATCTTCGGCGGGAGCGAAACGCTCTGCGACGAATCCCCAGAATACATCTCCAGGAACTTGTGGAACTTCAGAAACGTTCGCATCATCCCACCAGACGGGAAAACTTCTTCGTGGTCCACTCCTTCGAAGGCCAGCTCGTAGGCATTGTAGCTTTCAGCCATGGCTCGGGTTTCGGTCCTTCCTCCGTAGGAGGGAAGTCCCTACACCCTACTCGACTTCACGGTTCCGGGTTCTCCGTAAGAGGCACCCTTCCCCGATCCGTCTGGTCAGACCTTAGTTGTTCCTTAGTTGGGGCTGTCTAATAGCCCCTTCATCAGCGTCTACACACTGATGTTGCTGCCATGCAATGTCCTCAGATTCATGTGCAACATGACTGACACTGACATGAGCTCGAACAAGGCTGCGAACATTCCTCGCAATTGACCGCCATGAGACATCAATGCGCTGCGACAAACTGCTCTTCGAATCATGGTCCAAGCAATCATCCGGTCTCATCCCCAAACGATCCGCTTCAGGCATGTTAGAGAACATGATCCTGCGTCCACCACCATCGCCATCAGCACCAACATGATCATCAACCTTAACCTTCGTCACCTTGCCACTTGAAACAAGAGCATGCAACTCTGGCCAAGACCAACATGAACATGAAGAAGGCATGTCAAGCGAAAAATAGACGTCGGAAAATTCCGCACACTTCTTCAGCAGGCGTTTGAGAGATTTCAAGACACTTCTGAAAACCTTGTACTTCCCACCAGAACGTTTCTCACCCCCCACGCAAGCCCCTTCACTACTTCCAGGACCAGCACCTGATCGCAAAAGCGATGCCACGAATAGCACAGGTGTGCGCAGGTCGTTCCGGCACGCATCCTTCATCGTACCGATAAGGTTGTCCTCATCGGCTTTGGAGCTGATCAGCTCCTTGCAAGTTATGCGAGAGCAACCCTTAGTGGACTTAGGCACGGCGTAGCCATTACCCAAGCCACAGAGGTCAACAATCATGCGGTCTGGCTTTCGTCCACCAGCCTTCGACGGCATGGCTACCAATCTCCCATCGCCAGTTGCCTGAAATTTCAAGGCTTTAAGCAATCTTCTGGAGATTTGGCTAGTCAACTCGCATTTATCAGATCGATCCTTAGCGTCCGAATCAGTCATGTGCAAATGTTTGGACGAGCACACATCAGACGACTTAGGATGCAGCGCGACGTTTGCGGCAATGTACTCCCATTCATCCTTGCAGTAGCCGAGCTCAACGGCGGTTTCGGGAGATACAGGATCCCGAAAGGTATAACGTTGCCCGTGAGTGCATCCTTGGATCTTGATGCTCTTCCACATGGCATCTTCCTGAAGTCCCTTGTACTGCTTGGTTTCCTGGACTGGTACTCGAGGAGGCACTTCGATGATGATTTGGAACCCCCATGATGCCGCTCTGCGCGCAATTCTTTGGACGACCTCCCCCCATGGGTAGTCTGTCCGCAATTTGGCCCTTTCAGGGTTGTCAGCGATTTTCCGACTCAGCCACGAATTCTTGCCCAACACCCCTGCACCAATGAAGATTACGGAGTTAGGGTTGTCTTTCCTTGCTTCCACCACATCAAAGATGTAGGCGCACATGGCGTCGTCAACTTCTCGCCCCATACTCAGAACATTTACTTGCAGCCCAGGGTCGTAGTGAGAATCGGGAGCATGCTGGGCGATGCAATCCTTGCCTGGAGCATACTCATTCCACCAGTTCTCCTCATCGACTCCTATCAATGTCCATACCGTCACTGCCTTTGGAGCATCTTTGATAGTGATACGGTACTTCCACCGGCTGTAAGGATTCTTGTAAGCATGGACCAACCTTCCATCGTGGTCGAGGAATTGGATCACCAGACCCTCCTTGGGCTTGTTTTCGGCGAAATTGACCACGTGAGGCACAATTGCTCCATCATATCCTTGATATTCCCTTTTCTGTTCCGCCGCATCATGCCATACATCTTCGTACACCGACGACCATTGGTCATAACCAAATTGAGAGGCTTGACTTTTGGACTGGCCGTTGAAACAAAATCCCTGGTGCAATGTAAAGCCCTGGTACCCCCCATGGATGGCACGCGCCAGTGTGACAACCACCGCTCGCCATTTGGCGGGCAGGGCGCGCACATAAGACTGGCCTAGAGGCGGTTCAGGAGGAGGCAAAAACGGCGGCGCAAGGACGTCCGCAATGGCGGCGGGGCGCAAATGCCCTCGCACCGGATGGTACTGAAACACAGCACGCTCCACGTAGCGGTCGAACTTGCCCGGTGTGTCAAGGATAGCAGCACGATCCTCCATCTGGTGCCACTGCCCTTCACGAAGAATCCAAGTCGACCGAAGGTAACGACCAGGCGGCAACGCAGAAGGCGGCCCCCGCAACATGCGCGGGAACTTGACAACCAGGATGGGGTCCACACTGTCATGTTCTTGCAAGCCTTCCTTACTCGACAATCCAGCGCGATACAACACCTGAGGGAGGATCGGCGTCTGCGTGTAAGGAAAACAAGGCACCTCGCTCTTGAACGAGTAGTGCTGCTGACCCTTCTCATCCGTGCTTTGGGTATGAGTAGGCCGCATCAGATCCATAATCTCTTGGGAGCCGATGAGATCCGGCGGAAAGATGTTGATTAGCTGACACGCATGTGTCCAGGACACGGAATCCTTGAACGACTTGGTGTGTATGTCCGCTGACATCTTGGCAGTGACCTCATAGGCAAGAGAAACGTAACCTTCCTGAAAGATAGAATGCATCCATCCAATGCAGATACCGTGGGTACGTTCCAAGTGACGCATAGTCGGATTCTTGCCCGTGCGAATCACCCCGATCATGGTCTGGTTGTCGTCGTAGAAGACGAAGTTGGGGTCTTGCCCCCCAAGCTGCTGCCACAACGTGATAGCAGGCAATCCAAGACGTGACATGGCAAAGTCGGCCGCGACAATCTCGGCCTCAGGTGTGGAATGACTCAAGCACCCCTGCCTTTTGCTAAGTCCCGCCAAGGGAAATCTTGTATGAGAACCTTGAATGTGCAAGTGAGCACCGGAGGTAGATTTCAAACTTTCTCCACAACCTGCATAGTCCGCATCTGCAAACAGCCCGATGGACGAGTCCTCCAAGGAGTTCCCGACCCATCCAATCATCATGTGATGTTTGGACTGGTGCACATAGGCCATGAGATGATGAAGAAGAGCATCCTCCTTCTTGGTCCATTTCGTGATCTTGCGTGCGAGATTGTTGATACTGCGCAGAAGATCAAAGCGGCAAATGCGCGCGGCATAAAGCAATTTCATGAGAATGCTGGCTGCCTGCGGAGCAAGTGCGCCGCGATTAGCCTCGTTGATTTCCTCTTCCTCGGGCGCCTTGGGAATAGGTGGAGGCGGAACGAGCCGACCATCCTTATCAACAGGCATGGTGTGTCCACACCACGTGCATCGATGGCTTTTACCTGACTGTGCCGGAGCGCGAGCTGGGTGATTCTTAGTCTCCTCAGCCGGACTCGGCGATGGTACCGTCTTGAATTTTGTCGGATCGAACCCAGTCACGTCGCAGTACTTCTTGACTGTCATGTCCAGGTACGTCTCCATGTCGTAGGTAACGGTCTGCACCTTCGTTTTGTCATGCAACGTTGCCTCGCCCTTGGAGATGCGACAACCCAGATACAAGCCCAGCGGCGTTTCTTCTTCCAATCGAAGTTCCTGGCGCAGCATGTCCCAGCCCTTGGGTAGATTCTCTTTGGGCCCTGCCATCTTGAGATCATCCACGTAGATGACAAGCAAGAGCTTCATTTGCGGGTGGAAATACAATGATGGCCATTCATCGCCAATTGGCTTGAATCCTACTTTCTGTACCGCGGTGTGGCAATGTTGTTCCCACATGGTTCCTGCGTCAGGATGTCCATATAGAGCTTTGATCAGGCGGCATACCGGCCTACGGAATTTGTGCCGTTTCGCAGATGGATGCCAGGCTTCATCAGGCAGTTCAACCCAACATGGAGTGCCCGATAGTCTCGCCTGAATGTATGCTTGGATAGCATCCGCCATCTGGACATCGTTGCCAGGAAGGCATCCGTAGTAATCTGCCCACCGTGAGGCGTCGAACGTAGCCGGGGAATTCCCCAAATCCTGAAACAATGCGGCTTCCATATTCTGGTCTTTGACCTGATCACCGAGTAGTACACCTCGCCCTTTGAACTTCCTGGCAGGATCGTCCTCTTTGAGCTGATAGTTCTTCTCGTATATCAGTCCATGTACTCGCGCCATGTGTACTTTCTCACCTTTCTTCTTTGCCTCAGCGACGACGTCGTCATATTCACGCGTAGTTGAGAAGTCAAACACCTCTTGGTCCCACAATCCCTTCCATTCTTTCATGAAAGCTTCCATGGCCTTGGGATTGTTGATCATCTCCTTGCGTGTGACGGGTCGAGTGACCATGGCATTGAAGCACGATCCTCCTGCATGATTCTTTTCCCGATGTACGTTTCTGTGAGAAGTCGTACACGGCATAGAAGGAATCCAGTTATCATCCATGACCATATGCGCCGGAACGGCCGGCACGACATCTGCCAAGAATTGTTCCTGTGTATATTGATCCACATAGGACTGTGCCCATGACCAACCATCGTCGTCATCAATGGACACGTTGAGTTGCAGATCAATTTCTTCACATGGGACAATCTTGGGAAAGATCATGTTGTCTAAAATCTTGGTGACTATCTTCTTTCCTATCACAGCCTTCTTCCGGTCTTTCTTGGCAACTCGAGCTTTGTCTCGCTTTTCTTTCTTGTATGCTGCCTTCTTCTCCGTTTCGCTCATCTTCTTCCATGCTTCCGGAGAATAAGAATGGATAGGTCGCCGTGTAGGAAGAGTTCGTCGACCGTCACTTCGGATCTTATACGGAACTCCCCTTTTGTCGATCTTGCAGGCTTCACCGTCATCGGTGAGATATACAATGCCGTCCCCTTTCTTCCCCGTACTCCAATGTTCAATCTCCTCGGGAGCCAACTTCTTTTCTTTCAAGATCTTGATAATCTCTCCAGGTTCTTCGATGTCTCCTTCGGGGATGAGTCTACCGGTTGGACCGACTTCGCGGGGCGATCGTCGATCTTTCCCAGTGACCTTTGGTTCAGAAGGAGGCGGTGCTGCACGTAGACCCAGCTCTTCGTCTAGTTCTTCGAGTCTTTTGTCTCCTATGGCATCAATAGCTTCATGTTCTGCTGACTTGAAGACTTCGCCGGACGGCTCCGTCTCTATGTCAGATGGATCTATGTCCTGTAAGTCAGGATCTTCTCCGGGATCCGGTGGAGGAAGAAGTCCATTTGGATCATCATCATCCCCGTCGCCACCATTTCCTCCGGGCGGACCGTCATCACCGTCATCGACGTCTTTTATCTCCTTGCCAGCGAGGTCAACGTTGTCCCTGAGTCCCTCAATGGTTGAATTCATCCTTTCGTACTCGGCTTTCAGGGGAAACGTTATCTCCTCTGGGAAGTAGATAACTTCTGTCTCGTACGGTCTCATCAACTTCCTGGGAACAGATGCGTCCATCGACAAGTTCGCGTTGGCAAATTCCTTCATATCCCAAACGCGATACTTCTTGGACCATCCTTGACCAGCAGTGATGATGTATCCGGCAAAAATGCCTGGAATTCCCTTTGGATCGAATTTGTTGCCATATGTCTTCGGCCTTGTGTCCGTCGGCTTGAAGAAGACTTTGGCCCCAAAGGGTATGGCTTTTCCCTCGAAGTCCTTTCCAGTCATCCGCTTCCATGCTGAATCACCATCGCCCTCCACGTCTTCAACGTTGAGGTTCTGCATCACGCAATTAAGCGCAAAGGACCAGTATTGAGCGGGCAATCCGGCGTGTAGCATGGATGCTGCGACTGTGTTGATCACTTCTTGATTTGATCGTTCAGCGAGTGAATTGTTACTGGGTTTCCCTGGAAGGGAATGATCTATCACGATCTTCAACTGCGCCATAGCTGAATCGAACTCTGGTGCTTCATCACTATACGCCATATGAATCTTGCGTCTTCCCATAAGGCGTCTGATGGCCATGACGACTTCATCAGTGCTCCTTTGCTAAACTTTTCCTGTGGTTCACACGCCTGCGGAGTCACTCAGTCAGTATTGGGCTCTAAAATACAGTGGAGCAAAACAAAACATACAGCATGCAAATTAGTTCAGTACGGCAGCATACAAATGTGGTACACGTGTGGGTACAAACTTTAGCACCCCGCCTAAAGAGCGAGCTACTTCGAGAAGCTCTTTACACAAAGTTTGTTGCTGCCTTTCCGTAAGACGAAACACAAAGTTTACACGCTCCACAGACTCCTACAGCTTCAGACGTTTGTCAGTTTCAGCGCTCTGCCTCAAAGGGTCTTTGGCGCAAAGCTACACTGTACACGTAGCTACAACTAGTTACCGCCACCTCCACAGGCACGGGCTGCCTGCGAAGTGACTGCTTGACTGACCCAAGCGGAGGCCTTTCCAAGAATCAAGATAAGCTCAGCATTCAAGTTCAAGGAGACGTAAGATTTGGATGCCTAAATGCATCGGGCGGTCTCAACCTGCCCCTTCGGACTCTTCAACCGCTCCACGGTTGCGACATTGCGATTGTTCAGTGATTTCAAGTATTGACACGCCAAAATGGCATGTGTAAGATGCCTTGCATATTTGCTGTTCCACACCAAGTCTATGTACAAGGTTAACCCGCAGCCACTGTACAAGCTCCATCACCGCGCCAATCCATCCGATCAGTGAGCAGCGCAAGCGCTACCCACTCAAGGAATGGGCATCATGAGCATTATACACAAGTGGTCCAAGTCTCAAGGATTGCAAATGCGGCATCCGCGGTATCCACGACTCTCAGCCAACCGCCTGGTAGTCGATGTAACACTGTTGCTCTGGTTCAGCTTTCCGCATCCTGCTTTGTGATAGCAGTAGCCCTGGGCACCGGAAACCCACACTTCATCATCATCGCTGTTCCTGGCCTTTGGCTTGGGCCTTGCTGGTGGACGCCTTGCACGCGGGACATCGGCATCTCCTGTGCTGCTTGTGCTTGCTGCACTGCTTGACGGCTTATCGCTTGCACTGCCACTCGACACTTCAAGCTTGACCGAGGCTCCCGGGGTCAACGGCACGTTGAAGTTCAAGCGACCTGGCGATTCATGGCTGCTCATTGGCACATCACCAGCATTGGCACTTTCACCACGTGCCCCTTCATCATCGCTGTCACCGCAACTGCGCTTGGGCGGCTTGGTCATTCGCTTACTCCTGGCACCGCGTGGCGATGCAGGAGACATGCCATCATCTCCTGACGCATCACCTCGCATGCTCAAGATCACATTGCGCCTTCGGCACACACACCATCCCAAGCACATCAGAATCATCCACATGAACCCTTGCATGAAGCTTGTGGCTACAATCGGATACAGCTGGGCATACTCACCTGCAAAAGTGAACACAAGCATGATCATCTCCAGCACCTGTTGGACGATGCTGTGCATTCCATCTGTGCCATCATCGGCACCGACATCTTGTTCCTCGCTGTCCGCTGCGGCTGCAACGGCATGCTGGCTCAAGGCGTGCGATAAGACAATCATTGCAACTTGCAATCCAACGGAATTGCCAGCATTGCCCTGCTGCTTGACCAATCGCACCAGCTTGCGCACTGTGTTGCCATCAAGAGGTTCTGGAACTCTTCACTCCCCACAAGCGCATAGTCATCATTGGCATCCCGGATCCCAACCTTGTGCAGCAATGCTTTGATCCGGGGTCCTTGAAGGCTTTTCGTTCCAAGGTCGGACACATTGTGCTTGCCATCAACAGGGTGCACCTGGAGGCTTTCACGGGCGTACTGCTGCAGCCATAACATCTTCGCTTCCAAGTGTCTGATTCGGCCTGCGCCCTGTCGGGCGATCACACCTCGGGCTGCCGCTGAGTCCAAAAGCAAATGCGACTCCACCTTTGTTCCAAGGACAAACTCGACGGCATTGCGGATGAACACTTGATCACACGTTCCTGAAACGGCACTGGCATATTCGGATTCTCCTGAGCTTAACGCTATGGATTTCTGTGTCCGGCTGCTGCTGCTTAGCAGGTGGCTGTTCAAGGTTATGACGCATCCTGACACCGACTTCCGATGCACCTTATCTCCAGCCCAGTCGGCGTCGGTGTGTGTCTCCAGCACATCGTGCCCCGCCTTGCTTTGTACACTGACTCCTATGCCTATGGTGGGCACTGGGAAACCTATGGCATAACCACTAGTGTCCCGAAGGTAAAGGATCATGTGCTTCAGCACGCGCAGTGCCCCAGTGGTGGGGCGACTCATGTGTTGGGCCAACCACCGGATCCCAAATTGCGCTTCAATCACATCGGCCTGCAGATACAAGAGTACTCCAACCGCAGTACGAAACATCGAACTCTGCTCGCCAGTCAACTCTTCATCATCCGTTGGAAGAGTGGTCGGCAGGGGGCTCGACTTGCTCCTCGCACGTGTGAGGTTGAACATTTCAACCAGCTTCTCAACATGGCGCGGGTGAGGTTGGATAATCAAGAGGTCATCACGAACCAACCGATATGCTTTCTTAAGAAACGAAACCTCATCCCCATGCTCACAAAGCCAGCTCACCGTGCACTTGTATTTGTCCTGCACACATGACACCATCACATTCAAGCCTTTGCGCTGTCCTTCACTGAACAAGTCGTCCACATGCAACAATCCAGCAACTGCAACATTCTTCAGCTTGAAGAGTGCCGGGCATGGCACATACGGTTCCAATCCAAGCTTGCTGTCAAGATACTCAGTGAACGATTCATGCCACCGGATCGTTCCATCGCGCTGCCCCGGCAGGAGCTTCAGTAGACGGAAATGTTGCACATGTGATTGCTGATCCCCGAGGCTTGCCTTGACAACCGTTGGTATGCGCTGGTCGACGGTGAGAAACGCGTCTGCCACATCAAGCACACAGCATGCATGCCCTTCACCTTTGGACCTCATAAAGGCTGATGGCAACAACCTCGTCAGCAGACTACTAGAAGCAGGAGCGAACAGCTCGGTCCTATCCTTGTCCATCCAAGCGTACTCACGCCCTACAAACCTGGACCGCCTCAAGTATTGCTGCTGTTCAGTTCCATCGCCAAGTTTGCGCATCTTGATTCTCCAGCTCCTGACAAATTTCGTTGACAACAGTCTGGATCCCTCAGTCTGTGCTTGCTCAGCTGCGTCACAAGTGAGGGCCTCAAGCACATGCATGGCCAACAGCCTACGGATCTCAAAATCATCGGCTGCACTGTCAATCATCAGCATCTCGGCTTCTGAAAGGCTTGGCTCTGTGGGCCCAAATGGCCTCCACAGCTCATCGGGCGGCGCATCAGATCCGCCAGCTTCCTCACTAAAATAGTAATCAGCCAGCCCATAATCATAGCCCTCTAGCTCATCAAGCTCGGCATCTTCAAAATTAAAATCAATTGATGCATCATTGTGGTAAAATTCGTTTTGTGTCACAGCACGCAACTTGGCTGCCTTTGCCGGGCGTTCCTCAGCATTCGCATCCCCGCCTGCGCTAGGCACTCCTGCAACACCTTGTGGCACCTCAGCCTCGACACCTTGCATAGCAGCATCAGGCTGCTCGGCTGGCGCATTGCCAGCGGCCGTACCACTGCCATCATCATCACTCGAGCTGCTGCTGCTTGTGCTGCTGCCTGCGCTTCCATCTGGGCCATTGCTTTTGTGCTCTGAAGCAGGGAGGCTTGGCGAGTAGTTCAAGCTGGTCTCAGGATCCGAAGCAGCTTCATCACCGGGCCCTGCAAGCAAAGGGCTCACAGGCCCAAGCACACCAACTTCATCAGCCGTTGGTTCCGCAACAGCTTCAACAGGTTTGGCCTCACGCTGCTTGCGCATCTTGCCAAGTCCACCTGCAACAAATCCCGGGTGGTCCCAAGGAAAATCCTTGATGCAATCATGCAAGCTGGGATCCCATCGCTCGGGCGTTCGGCGGATGGAACGGGTGATGAGAAGTTTCCCACCTGCTGTGACAACCAGGTGCCCATCACTCGCATTGGCCTTGCCCAACCAAAGCGAGCGGACCCATTTGGCGGATCCTTTCACAGGCTTGTTGGTCATCGCTGTGCGGCACATAGCCATCACACACTCACCGAACTCGACAAGCTTGCCTGTATAGGGCGACTGGAAAGTGCATTCAAACGGGGTCTGCTGATCTCGAGCAACGACATACCTGTTCAGCAACCACGACCCATGGCGAGCAGCCCACGCGTGAAGTGGGTGCAAACTGCCTACTTGCTTGCCGGTGTTGTGCTCATAAGCACTCAACAGCACACATGCTTGCTGTCTGGTGGATTCCACTGCTTCTTCCGCGGCACCGTTCGAGGCCTTTTCCTCTTCACCTGACTGCTCCAGCCTCGTCCTTTGACCCAGGCGACCTCGGGCCTTCTGAACCTCCTGCTGGAGGGTCTTGCAACTGGGCTCAGGGTCGCAACGTATGGTCACATCATTGTATCCCAGCACATTGCACAATCTGACGATCTCGCTGGTGAGAAATTTGGTGCTTTCCGGACCGCCTTTGCGCTTGGTGGGAATGGCCTCTCTCCAACCTGTTGCACGGTCCTTCACACACAGGGTGATAAGCTTGTTCTCAGGATCAAGCTCGCGACCTGTGAACCCGAAGTCGAAGGAGAGAACCGAAACGGCCCGCTTAGGTTCAACAGTGGCGCTGGCACGATCACTTCGCGCCTTGTGCATCACGCAGTGTTCGCACCACTCACGGTACGGGGCGTGCGTCAGATTGTGTTGCAACCGCTCATGCAGCGTTGGCTCCTTCACAAGCGGAACCTCACGAGGCTCACGGCTCTCGCCTTGTGCACGCTCCTGTTTCTGGCGCACACCTTCTGCAAGTTCAAGACGCTTCAAGTGATCCCACAACCTTTTGTACACCTTGGCTTTGCCACCTGAACGGCCTATATTCAGATACTCGCAGGCTTTGCGCATGACACTCAACGCCGAGTTGGCGGTCACTCTGACACCATTCACTTCAATGAAATCACCGGTCATTTCATCATCTCGGGTTGCAGCCTCCAAAGCTGCTTGCTGGGCCACGGGCACATTCGCACCATCATGATGCTGCTTCTCACCCTCAACATCACTTGCAAACAAAGCTTCAAGATCAGGGGTGCCCGGAACAGTAGACTCAAAAGGAGGAGGAGAGCCGATCCCTCCAACCTCCTGCGCAACACCTGCAGGCTCACCTTCGCCTTCCTGCATTGGCACATCTGTAGCACCATCTGGCGCCTCTTGCACGTCACCTTGCATCACGATCCCAAGCTGCTCTGCCGTCAAAGCTTCTCTGGAGGCAATGGTTAGCACCGTGCGCTCTACCCCATCGGCAAATTGCTCATCAAGCACATCCAAAGTTGTGACATCGCGGCACAGCTCCCAAAGCTCCCAAATGCGCATTACAGGATCAACGCAAACCAAAGTGGTACGGTACTGCATACCTTCCATCGGCAAATACAAGCTCACATCAAGGTAGGCATCGGACTCGCATTTAAGCCCTTGCACTCCTGGGATCAGCTCCTCAAAGAACTCGTTGCCCTTGTTGACCATACTTTCAAGAACAGGGTTCAAGCTGACAGCACGAACGAAGCCATCAGATGGCTTGCTGGTCACAGTCCTGATGCTTCCATCCACAACAAGGCTGTTATGCCTAAACCGCACGGGCACCTTCCGAGAACCCTTGGACAGCACCAGCTCATTGTTCTCATGTTGCACACTCCATCCAGCCTTGTACAACTTTCCGCACGCAAGCAGGGGTGACGTCACATCAGTCACCAAGAAGCGCTCACGAAAGGTGACGCCATTGTCAAGGATGACCTGAGCATAGCGCCATCCGTAAGCCCGCAACGGGTTTCCTTGGGCATCCGAAAAGTTTGCCCTCTGATTTGTGCTTGCCTTGCAACCTACACCTGCATATGCATACGGCAGACACGACTCGTCGGCTCCAGAGTCGAGCACCACTTCTGTGACCTCCTCAACCACGGGCAACGGCTCAATCTCAGGACGAAACCCAGCTACCCTGATGACACCTCTCACTGGGGCTGCTATGGCCTCAAAGGACATGTCACTTGCACACTCATCTGAGCAACGGGTCCACTGTGCATCATCATCAGTACACGACATGTCGTACCAACTTGCACTTGCTGCACTGGCTGGCGCCTGACTTGACCTGGGACCTGTGCATGACGCCATGTTGCACACCTCCTGGCCTGTGACCTCGACGGAACCTGATTGCACCTGCGTGGGACCTGATTGCACCTGCGTGGGACCTGATTGCACCTGCACGGGACCTGATTGCACCTGCGTGGGACCTGATTGCACCTGCACGGGACCTGATTGCACTTGCATGGGACCTGATTGCACTTGCATGGGACCTGATTGCACTTGCATGGGACCTGATTGCACCTGCACACCTACGGAAAGCTGAACAGCCCTGATGTAAGAGCTGCTTCCCACTGAAAACACACTCAAATCAATCTCATCATCACTCTCGAAAACGGTCTGCACTGCTTCAACGCGATTCACCTGGCGGGCTCCGACCGTGGGGGCTCGAGTGCTCGCAGTAGCTTGCGAAACTGTGGACGCAGCAGAAGACGGGATGGCCTGGCTCGGCACTTCTTCGGCCACCTGTTGCACACGCCCCTGCTGTGGAGGGAACCAGCACTCATTCTTCCAATGCCCTCTTCGCCCACAGTTCCCACACACATCTGGATCAAGCCTGCCCTTTCCTCCACCTTTGCCCTTGCCTTTGCCGCCTTTTGCATCTTTGCCCTTGGATCCCTTCGCGTTGCCCTTCCAATCCTGGGCACTCCATGCTTTGCCCTTGCCTCCTCCTTTGCCTTTGCCTTTGTTAGCCTTGCCACCTTTGCCATCCTTGCCTTTGCCCTTTCCACCTCCTTTGCCTTTTCCTTTCTGAAGACGATCTATCTCCATTGGGGTGGCATCATCATGATTGTGCTTGGTTCCCAGAAGTATGCTATCTTGCGCAAACACATTGCCAACACCCCACTTGAATTGCACACGCCCATACCGCAGCACTGCTTCTCTCAACACACCATAGGAGGCATCCTCAGGCAGTGACGCACAGATGTGTTGGCGCATCACTCCTGACAAAGAACGCAAAAGCAAGGCGCTCTTGAGGCTTGGTTGCACATCTTCGCCACTGGCAAGGGAATACTGTTCAAAAGCTCGTTCCAACTCCAAGATTTGCGGCAAGTATGGCTCTCTAGGATTGAACCCTTTGATCTGGGTCAACGCACTAAGGATTCCAAGCGACCGAACTTTGCTAGGCGGTTGAAACTGCAACAACAGCATTCTCAAAGCTTCATAGCCCTGCTGGTGGTTGATCTGTTTCACAGTTTGGAAGGCCCTTCCTTTGATCAAGGTACTCAAGAGAGCATACAGCTGAAAGCTCCGGGCTTGCTGCTCTGCACTGACAATCAAGACTGGGTTGTTCAAGGATCGCTCCACTTCAGAAATTTCCGCATCGAAATTTTGATCTACTGCCACCAAGAACTGTCTAAACACCCAGTACCAACTATGCCAGCGGCTGTGCTCATCTTCGGCCTTGTCAACCTTAAAGGGTTCGGGCTTAGGGAGGATTTTCAGCAAGTCACGGCCCTCAAGTCCAGCTTTGGCACCTGCCACACTCTGTGCATTGTGCATCGACTGCACAGCTGTAGCAGCAATCGAAGCAGCATTCGTTGACGCTTCCACCATGGATGCCATGCGATTTAGCATTGCTTCAAGTGCCATACCCATATTGCTAGGGCTTGCTGCAGGACTAAAGGGATTCTGCTGGGCTGCTTGCAACTCGGGCCCATCATCATCAATCTCTGGCATCGGGATTGCGGCTGCCTGTGCTTGCGCTTGTGCTAGCGCCTGTGCAGCAGCTTGTGCATTCTGATCCATGGCACTACTGCCGGTCGGCCCCGACGTCTGCAGCTACCCGCCGCGCTTATTTCACCGAACTGTCCACAAGAAAATCCTGGATCCCTTTTCCACTTGGACAATGGCACACAGTTGGTCCTTAAAGAGCTCTCTCACCAAAAGAACCCGAGAACCTAACCGTGACGTGTCAAAGTCCCTCTCACTACCACTACTCTGGGGTCTGGGTCCTGCCCCGAGCAGCGGTTCGCCAAACACAAGGGAGTGGCTTACCAGCTGCTCCGCTACCATGCTAAACTTTTCCTGTGGTTCACACGCCTGCGGAGTCACTCAGTCAGTATTGGGCTCTAAAATACAGTGGAGCAAAACAAAACATACAGCATGCAAATTAGTTCAGTACGGCAGCATACAAATGTGGTACACGTGTGGGTACAAACTTTAGCATCCTTGAAGCCGTGGGAATCGCTGCGATCATTTTGGTGGCGATGTCTCTGATAACTAGAACTTCACGTGCTCCGTCATCGAGTCCGATGCCTGCTTCGGCGGCCTTGCGCATGTCAAGGAAGTCGAACGTCACAAGATCTCCCCAGTGTTTGATCACACGTTGAAACGCCCCTCGTTGTGTTCGCAAGTGCTTCATCTTCGCGCGTATGCACGATTCGCAATATGGGTTGCGGTAGCGATGAGTACACAGATGTGCCAACGTCTTAGCTTCGGCCTTCAGTGTTCCGACTCTGGCCTTGCGGCTCGGCGCACCGTCGCCTTCTACATCAATGATCACCTCATCGTCACCATCCAATGGAATTTCACCCACTCCTTTTCCTTCGTCGTCGTCCGGCGGTCGACCGGCCTCGGACTCTGGCACTTCTTCTATAGGAGGTTCTTGGGGTTCAGGATCAGGAGGTCGTTCATGATCGTCACCTTCTTCTTCTGCTTCAATCTCGCTCGGTGCAGCTTCAGCGGCAGCTGCGACGCTGACGTCAACATTGCCCGCTGTCAACGCACCCTTGAAGATTTCGGTGATCGCTTTGGCCTCCGGATCATCATGAACCAATGACTTGGAACTCCCGGCACGAACGTACGGGATGTCACCGTTCACGAACAGAGATATGCTCTTGCCCTGCGGGTTGATCATGAATGGTTCCCTTCCGGGTGGCCACACAAACCCGTAGTTGAAGTTCATACATCTCTTGCCTATGGAAAGCACCGACGGTGTGTCATCCAACACATAAGCGTTGAGCGGTTCCTCGAACGACTCAGTCTGGAAATTCGACACGAGATCGGTATCGGTGATTCCATTGGCTGTCTGAAATGATATGGGCTCTGGAGTCACGAGTGTTTCGAGACTGTGCTTCTCTATCTTCTTCTGAGATATGAGGTCGTGACCACACCCAGTGTCCATGAGAAACTTGATCTTCTTCTTGAGGATGACTGGTTGAACCATGCATTTGAATACACCTTGATTGATGATCCGTTTGCTGTGCGCAGCATCGAGTTCACGCTCAACGATGGAATCCTCACCGTCGTAGAAGGAAACTTCCTCCACCCGAGACGTTCCTGGGATTCGTACGAATGAAACTCGATCTCCGCATTGATCGTCATCGTCGTCAACCATGTCTCTCATGATCTGTGCCCTCAATCTCGCTTTGTGCTTTGCGAATTCCAAGCTCACGGCGCGGTCCTCATCATTGATAAATGCTTCCATATCGACGTACTTCACCTTCCGCTCTTTGTCTTTCTTCGATCGTCTAGGACACGAAGAAATGAACTTCACGTCGTTGGCAAATGTCACATTGCGCTTTATCACTTTTCGGGTCGACGTAGTCGTTCCCGAGGATTCGTCATCTGTTGAACAATCCGAATCAGCGTCGCTGTCAACGGATGGACAATCTGACTCCTCCTCATCTTGTCTTGAAGATCGCTTCAATATAGCCGGAGCTGATGGATTCCACCTTCGACACAATCTGATGGCGGGTGCCGCAGGGAGTGCCTTGGCCTTGGCATTCGGCTTCGCTGGAGCTGCTTTCGCTTCGGATTTAGCTTTAGCTTTTGCCTTTGGTTCCGGAGCTGGGGTAGCTGCTGCCTCATGCTTGAAAGGACAATTCTCTCTTGAGCACGAGCCTGTGTTCTTGAACGAGTAGCATATCCTGTTTCCTCCTCCTCCAGATGTACTTGGAGTTCTCGTCCTCGGCGTGAAGGGTCGCTCTGGAGTCTTCTTCGAGTGACTGAATGGACACTTATCGCCATTTCGACACCCTGCATCTGTGAAATGGAACTTGCAGCGGATTTGCTTCTTGCTTTTGTCACCTCTGTTGTCCTCTGACTCACTCCTCGTCTTCTTCTTGGGCTTCGGCTTGGTCTTCGCATGACTCTTCGCTTTGCTTTGAGGTAGTACAGGTGTTGCTTTGTCCGGCTTGGTCGGCGAAGCCTTGACCTTCGCGGATGGAGCTGCGTTAGGCGTAGGTTTCTCGGGTACCTTGGCCGGTGCAGCAAGCAAATCCTTGCCCTCAAGCATCTGGCGCAAGCCAATTTGGGTCTGAGGGAGATTTGACTGTTCTCGTCTCCGCATGATAGTACGATCAATGATCTTCATCAGGTTGTCGTACGATCGGTCTTCATGATTGTAGGGCAAGTGTTCGTAGTGCATGCCCAACTCCATTTTCATTGCGGGCGAGTCCTTGATCTTGCTGTACAAGCAATCACGGAGAGCTGTTTTGGATGGTATATCTTCTGGCCTCATCCGTCCCAGAACTTCCAACCACGTCTGCTTGAACGTATGAAGCTTGTTATCGCCTTGGTACTGGAGCTTCACCAAATACTCAAGAGTGATGATCATGTCAAGACGATCATGCGTTCGAAAACTTTCATACATCATCGCAATGACTTGTCGTCCTTTGATGATCTTCACGTCAGGCCTGCTGATGTAATCGTTAGCCCTCCGGTTCACCTCAAGGTACAGGTCAGCTGATTTGTCACCACCGGCACGTAGCATTGCGACCATGGCGATCCCCAATTTGACGTCTATGCTCTTGAACTTCTTGTGTCCTGAATCATTCAATGCTTCGACATCAGGGAATGGGTTGAACGCTAGTGCCAGCCATAACATCCAGTCCTCATGATGTGGGTCGGCTGATGCCCCTAAGACATTGGCCGTGCACACGGATCGCCAGTTGTTGAGATGAGTGAGAGTAGGCCATGGAGGAACGGTCACTTTGTCGGCTGCCCTCCTGGAAATTCTCACCTCTGTGACTTCAGGATCCGCGTCTCCATCAGGATCACGCGCATGCGAGCCAGGATCCGATTCAGGTTTGCCTCCACCGCTTTTCTTCTTATCATCATCATCGTCAGGCGGGTCAGGAGGATCATACCCCGTGCCGGTTCCTTCATCGTGCTCTCCATCTTCGTTCTCGTCGCCACCCTCGTAACCGTCACCGTCTCCGTTATCCTCCTGAATCGTTTCAGCGAATAACCTCCATTCATCACGATCAGCTCTGAGACGTTGCTCGGCTTTCTGGGCCTTGAGTACTTCGCTTCGCAGATCGGCAATCTTCTCCTCGTACCGTTCCGCGACCTCTTTCTCGATCTGACGTCTTCTTGCTTCATGAATGGAATCGTCATAGGCAATAGGGGGACCGATGAGGTCGTTACCCTTCGTAGATGCGGTAACACCGTCGATACCAACAGGTCTTGAGGCGCTGGCCGATGCTGTGGACTTCGATCCCAACATCCCGCGATCCCCCAAGAGTTCGCGTAGCTGTCGATCACGCACGGCTGCCGCATCACTTTTCCCATGAAATCCGCTTGGTATGCCGAACAAAGTGGCTGCACTAGGCGTGGAACGAGCAAGTGCTGGGCTGCTAATACCTGGCACGTAGTGCTCGGGCATTGCATCCGCCACGATTGGCATTGAACTGCGGCCAGTGAAGAAGTTTCCACCGGTGAATGGAATTCAATCCATCACAAGGTTCTTGTCCTTGTCCGATTCCGAGAATGCGAACTTCTCTTTGGCGACTGGACTAACTTGACTTGGGGACCGTATTTCAGGGGATCGTACCTCATCTCCTACGGAAAATGCAGGCATTACTTCCTTTCCTACGTGCTCCCAGCCAGACTCAGTAGTCCTCGAAGACATGGGCATGCTCGAAGGTCGCGTCGCTCCTCCTTGATTGGAGTTTCTCGCTGCCTCCAATTCGCTGCGTGTCCTCGCTTGAAGATCTTCTTGTGCTTTGAGCGTTTTCCGGAGTTCACTCAGCTCGTCGTGCAAGGTAGGCAATGATCGCCTTGCATGATCTTCATTCTGATGAAGTCGGTCCTCTGCTTCTTGCATCCTCTTCACAGCCATTTTGCGGTACTCTTCCTCTTCTCCAAGACGTTCGCGAAGCCGAAAGCGTTCTTGATCAATGGCTGCGCTGTTTCCAGCTAGCCCTTGGATCTCGTTCACAGCCCGCAACTCCTGGTTCTTGACCAAGTGGAATCGTTCCTGCATTGCTTGTAAGGCTTGTTCCGAACTTGCTGTGTTTGACCGGAGGACCAAGTTCTCTCTGGCATGTTCATGAAGTTCATGAGTCAGACGCTGATACTCACGTGCCATAAGCTCACCATCGCCTTGCGCTCTTGCCTCCAACTGCACAAAGTTGGTGGCTGCCTCCGTGCGGAACACGTGTAGCTGTTGAGCTAAATCCTCGGCAACGGCATGTGCTTGACGTTGTTGAGCAGAGTTCTGTTCATCCATGCGAAACAAAGCTGTTTCATAGTCTCGCTTCATCTCCTGATTGACAGTGTTGATGTGCCTCATGGCTAAGCATGCATGGTCACGTTGTCGTTCCAATTCTTCAATGCGAATTCCAGATCCTTCATCTTCTTGTTGCATCTCCTTGATCTTGTACATCAGGGTCTGGACGATTCCTTCGTATTCTTGCACCTGACTGCGATAGTACATCTGCTGTGCAAGGTTCGATGCTTCGAACTGTTGCGAAATCGTCAGTTCCTGGTAGGCATTCGGACCATCAGCTATAGCAGGCGTAGCTACGGACGACGCGTCACCACGTGCAGGAATCGTATCCAGAGTCATGTCCAGATCGTCAGCATCGCGTGGTTGATTGGTAACCATCCGATTCCAAGTCATGGACTTGTCACGCCCACGAGTAGCCGAAGTCCTCGATCGTGCTGAAGAGCTTCTCGAAGATGATTG
>CAJNDT010002048.1:0-37548 GCA_905221615.1 Symbiodinium sp. CCMP2592
AGGGTTTGGGGCCTTGGGTTTTGGGTTTCGGGGCCGAGGGTTTAGGGTTTGGGTGCTAGGGTTTTGGTGTTTAGGGCCCTAGGGTTTAGGCTTTAAGGCCCTAGGGTTGAGGGTTTCGGGGCCTTGGGTTTAGGGTTTCGGGGCCTTGGGTTTAGGGTTTCGGGGCCGAGGGTTTAGGGTTTGGGTGCTAGGGTTTAGGGTTTAGTGCCCTAGGGTTGAGGGTTTGGGGCCTTGGGTGTGCTAGTTTGGGGCCTGGGTTTAGGGTTTCGGGGCCGAGGGTTTAGGGTTTGGGTGCTAGGGTTTAGGGTTTAGGGCCCTAGGGTGTAGGCTTTAAGGGTGTAGGGTTGAGGGTTTCGGGGCCTTGGGTTTAGGGTTTCGGGGGCTTGGGTTTAAGGTTTCGGGGCCAAGGGTTTAGGGTTTGGGTGCTAGGGTTTTTTAGGGTTTAGGGCACTGGGTTTGGGGTTTGAGGCCCTAGGGTTGAGGGTTTGGGGCCTTGGGTTTAGGGTTTCGGGGCCGAGGGTTAGGATATAGGGTGCTAGGGTTTAGGGTTTAGGGCCCTATAATTAAAGGTTTGGGGCCTTGGGTTTAATCGGGGCCTTGGGTTTAGGGTTTCGGGGCCGAGGGTTTAGGGTTTGGGTGCTAGGGTTTAGGGTTTAGGGCACTAGGGTTGAGGGTTTGGGGCCTGGGGTGTAGGGTTTCGTTGCCGAAGGTTTAGGGTTTTCGGGTTTGGGGCCTTGGGTTTAAGGTTTCGGGGCCCAGGGTTTAGGGGATTTAGGGTTTAGGGCCCTAGGGTTGAGGGTTTGGGGCCTGGGGTTTAGGGTTTCGGGGCCGAGGGTTTAAGGTTTGGGCGCTGGGCCCTAGGGTTGAGGGTTTGGGGCCTGGGGTGTAGGGTTTCGGGGGCCGAGGGTTTAGGGTTTGGGTGCTAGGGTTTTGGGGTTTAGGGCCCTAGGGTTTAGGCTTTAGGGCCCTAGGGTTGAGGGTTTCGGGGCCTTGGGTTTAGGGTTTCGGGGCCTTGGGTTTAGGGTTTCGGGGCCGAGGGTTTAGGGTTTGGGTGCTAGGGTTTAGGGTTTAGGGGCCTTGGGTTTTGGGTTTCGGGGCCGAGGGTTTAGGATTTAGGGCGCTAGGGTTTAGGGTTTAGGGCCCTAGGGTTGAAGGTTTGGGGCCTTGGGTTTAAGGTTTCGGGGCCTTGGGTTTAGGGTTTCGGGGCCGAGGGTTTAGGGTTTGGGTGCTAGGGTTTAGGGTTTAGGGCCCTGAAGGTTTAGGGTTTAGGGTTTAGGGCCCTAGGGCTTAAGGCATTGAGGGTTTGGGGCTTGGGGTGTAGGGTTTCGGGGCCGAGGGTTTAGGGTTTAGGGCCCTAGGGTTGAGGGTTTGGGGCCTGGGGTGTAAGGTTTCGGGGCCGAGGGTTTAGGGTTTAGGGCCCTAGAGTTGAAGGTTTGGGGCCTTGGGTTTGGGGTTTCGGGGCCTTGGGTTTAGGGTTTCGGGGCCGAGGGTTTAGGGTTTGGGTGCTAGGGTTTTGGGTTTAGGGCCCTAGGGTTTAGGGTTTAAGGCCCTAGGGTTGAAGGTTTTGGGCCTTGGGTTTAGGGTTTCGGGGCCGAGGGTTTAGGATTTAGGGTGCTAGGGTTTAGGGTTTAGGGCCCTAGGGTTGAAGGTTTGGGGCCTTGGGTTTAAGGTTTCGGGGCCTTGGGTTTAAGGTTTCGGGGCCGTGGGTTTGGCTGCTAGGGTTTAGGGTTTAAGGCCCTAGGGTTGAAGGTTTGGGGCCTTGGGTGTGGGGTTTCGGGGCCGAGGGTTTAGGGTTTAGGGCCTTGGGGCCTTGGGAAAAAAGGTTTCGGGGCTGAGGGTTTAGGGTTTAGGGCCCTAGGGTTGAGGGTTTGGGGCGTTGGGTTTAGGGTTTCGGGGCCGAGGGTTTAAGGTTTGGGTGCTAGGGCCCTAGGGTTGAGGGTTTGGGGCCCTAGGGTTGAGGGTTTCGGGGCCGAGGGCTTAGGGTTTGGGTGCTAGGGTTTAGGGTTTAGGGCCCTGAAGGTTTAGGGTTTAGGGTTTAGGGGTGTAGGGTTTAAGGCATTGAGGGTTTGGGGCCTGGGGTGTAGGGTTTGGGGCCGAGGGTTTAGGGTTTAGGGCCTTATGGTTTGGGGCCTTGGGTTTAGGGTTCCGGGGCCGAGGGTTTAGGGTTTAGGGCCCTAGGGTTGAGGGTTTGGGGCCGAGGGTTTAAGGTTTGGGTGCTAGGGCCCTAGGGTTGAGGGTTTAGGGCCTGGGTTTAAGGTTTCGGGGCCGAGGATTCGGGTCTGGGTGCTCGGGTTTGGGGTAAACCGAAGTAAAAGGCCAAAGGGTGTCCCAATGGCTTTCGGCCATGGCTTTCGGCCATGGGTTTCGGCCATGGGTTTCGGCCATTGGCTTTCGGCCATGGGTTTCGGCCATGGCTTTCGGCCATGGCTGGTTTAAGGCCCTGGGGTTGAGGGTTTCCTGCCCTGCCCCCGCCACCCCCAAAAACCCTTCTCCTCAAGTGGAATGGGTGGTGTGGGTCTGCGCAATCCCGGCCCCCTGCGCCCCCCCCCGCCCCGCCTCCCCCCCACCCGCACCCCGCCGCCCGCCCCCACCGCGGTGTGCACCACACCCACCGCATACCCTGCTCACGCCCATCCCGCCCACACCCAAAAGCCCTTTGTTTCAAGTAGAATGCCGCCCCCCCTCCCCCACTCCGGCCCTCGCCGCCCCCGCCCCCAAACCCGTTCCTCTTCCGTTAGTGGCTAAACGCAACACTCTTTTCAGGGTCCAGGGGGTGTCCCCATGGCGCCCGCCCAGCTCAAACCACCAGCCCGGCCCAGCCCAGGCTGCCTGGCTCCCTGCTGCCTGCCCTTTGCTGGCTGCCAAAAAGTTTGAAAGAAAAGAAAACTCTTTTCGGGGGTTCTAGGGGGTGTCCCCCTGGCGCGGTCCAGCAACAAGCGAGTGCTGGCGGGGTCCAGGGCGAGGAGTCCTGGCGGGGGGTCTGGGGGCGCTGCCCCCCAGGATCACGGTGGTGAATATTTACGATTCGTAAAGAATTTCATGAAGTTTCTGGTTTCACCCACCACCAATCAACCCGCAACCCAACACCCACCCCGGCCACCCACCCATCGCGATGGCTACGTTTACGTTTCGAAATTAAGTTTCTGGGTTTAGACAACACCCCCCTATGAAAGAAGTGCACCCTCAAGTTGACCGGGGCGACTGCTACGCTGTCGAACCCTAAACCCTAAACCCTAAACCCTAAACCCTAAACCCTAAACCCTAAACCCTAAACCCTGAACCCTAAACCGTGCTGCCTCAACTGGATGGGTGCATAACCTTCCGGCACGTCGCGGGCAAACACTGAAAAGAGATGATGTACCCACTTTTCAACCACGATGAAAGTTGCAATCCCAGCCATGTCCATTGCAAGGGACCGTCTCTGCCAAGCTGCACGAAGCTTGGAGTCAGTGCTGGCTTCACACCTGACCTCTGCAGCCTTGGAGTTAACCTTGATCTGTCCATCCGGCATGAGCTGCAAGGCTTTGTCCTTCTTATTGCTTTGCATTTCATCTGCCCTGGAAGCGCACTTTTCAGGCGCGACCCATGCAATGACTCCCGTCTCAAGTTGATCGTTAAACAAGTCAACTAGGTAGTGCGAGGGAGTAGTCTCAGGAGTGTACACCAAACCAGTGATCCTAGCCTGCTGCCGTTGCGACCTGGCTAACCGCTCCGACGGGGGCAGAGGCTTTGCAACTTGCTCCGAGGCCGGTTACATCTTCTGACGAATCTCGCCCATTGACATGGTTTGGCTTTCGAAAAGGAGCTTCTTCAGACATGTTTGCTGCTGCTCAGAAGGAACCGAGGGCACCCAAAGCCGCTGAACCCATGCTTCGAATGTCTGGTCAGTGATGGTGTGAGGGGAGGCACTCACGCTAAAGCACAACTGGCCAAAGCTTGCAACGCCTGCATGCTGGAGCACCTCCAAGTTGGCTGCCGACAGTCCTAGCCGCTTGCACCTCTCAGCAAACTCGGCAGTACTTTCCAGGGCGGAGGAAGTCATGTTGCACAACCTAGGGTTCTTCAAGAATGTTCATGAGCTGACGCTACCACATGACATGTCCAAACTCCTCGCTACTTGTATTTTGACACATGTTCATGTTTCTCATGATCAATGTTCTAAAAACTGGAACGGCGGCAAACTTCATCAATGACTGCTCAGACGATCGGACTCACGGCAGCTGGCACAACGACCCTACGCAGCACTCAGCTACAGGCCATGCCAGCACACACCAGTCTCAGATCAGAACAGCACTTTCTTTTAACCGCCACGGTTCGCCTCGGCGTCGGATCCCCCTTGGGCCTCAAGGACCCTAAAGCATTGTATGCAGCATGAGGGGTTTTCCCCAAGCAGACTACCTTGCCGAAAAGGTTTATAGTTCCTGCTGATAACTCTGCCGCACAAGAGAGAGGTCTGATCCCTCTTCACATGTGTGATGCCGGAGACAGAATGGACAGTGCATGTGGTCCAGGGGACCCCTCGAAAAACTTCACGTTCGGTCGGGCCATCATCCCTTTCGAGCTCTCTGTCCAAATCTATCGAGGCATGATCGGAGTCGTCCGACTCCCCATCCTCATCCATCTTTTCGCTGTTCAGCTTTGACGTCGGAATTTCAAGTCGGCTCAAGCCCCTTTCGTTGCCCTCTTCAAAGGACTGCGCCATAGCAGCAACACTTGCAGCACCAGGCAAATCCGGCTTGAAACGGTTTTGCTGGATGGTCGAAAAGACGGCCAGCACCTTTGCATAGAGCTTCAAATAGTACTCTCTGCTGTAAGTCAAAGGAGATTTGCTTGTCGGATCCAGATGATGGCCAAGCGCACGCTGCTCAGGCTCCGTGAAAGGAATGATCGTGCTACGGCCGCACCAAGTCAAGACAGTAGTTTTCATGCTGTGGCTGCCATAGTCCTGAACCTCATCAAGATCGCATCCCATGGAAATGAGCGCCTCCCTGAGGTAGTTCGTGGCCTCCGCGGCCCCCATTTCAAAATCACCCCAGTCATATTTTCGCTCACTCCAGGTTGGAAGGAGAAAAGACCCTCCAGCTTGCAGACCCATTTCTTTTCTGGCCTCCATCCACGCCTCTGCCCATGGCACGTTGCTTACGCCTTTGCCCAGGGCGACGTACGGCAGAAGCCGCGTGCGTGCTTCAGCGGAGATCGCTGTTTTGGAGCCGAGTGCCCCGGCTACTATCAGTACCACACCGCTCTCAGCATCGCACTCCATGGTTAGGCTCTGTACGCGCTGACTGTCTGCCCACCGGGCACAAGCATGTGCGCAGAAGACCAGTTGGCCTACCACGCATGCGCGGTGATCCTTGTTCATGGTCACAAATTGCTCCAAGAGGGACAGGTGTTCTACAGTCAGAGGGGGACGCTGAGCTAGCGGGGCCTTTGTCACGTGCATAATCCTCACAATCCCTAGCACCCTGGCGCTAAAGACTTCTTCAAGGTCAAGCACTTGAAACACCGCAACACCGTGGAGGAATCGCAGTGCCTCCACACAATGCTGGCATGACGTGGCTCCCGCCCCCTCGCCCTGCAGGTGCGAGAAGTAGGCAAACAAGTCAACCTCGGAGCTTCTAAGGGGCGAGGTCCCTCGGCAGCTAAGGATCCACTTACCAAAACGGTCAAGGGACCCAGCTCGCTTTATGAGAGAGCCGGAAGCACTCTTCGCAAAAGCACAAGTGAAGGAGTATGACAGAGCCTCATCGTCAGCTAGGTTCGCTGCCTCCTTTGCCACTACCATCCCCAAGAAGGTAGTGTCGGGATCGTACATGATGAGGGCCCTCAGTCGCTTTATGGCGTGCTCCCGTCGATCATCTGCCGGTCGCTCAAGATGAAACCGCCTTAGCCTAGTCCTAACTACACTCGAAGTTTTCTCAAGAAAGGCCGAAGCTGACGGCAGGTTCTCAGGTGGCAATTGACCAGCTTCCTCGGAGCCATATGAGGCTTGCACACTGCTCCTAAGGGCATCGTCGATCATGTTTCTCTCAGGTCCAAAAATACTGGACCATGCACCTTGCTCCCAAGGCAACTTTGGCAAGTCCTGACACACACGCCTGAACTTTGCCTCCTGAGCAACCTCGGCCCACCTGGCATCCTCGAAGACACGCTTGCTGGATAGCGACTCAGCAGGCAGAAGAGGCTCTTCCGCAACACTGGTTGCGACCTCCTCTCTGTCACCTTCGACTAGGACCGCGTCTAAAGAATGATCTCGCACTGAATCATACCAAATGTCTTCGGGGTCAAGAGACCTTTCCCGTTCCCCACTATGAACCATATCATAAGAACCCAAGTCCGAGGCAGGGTCACCAAGGTTGGGGTCGTGCACAGGGTCGTAAGCAAAGGGACTAAAAGGCTCCGACAGCCACAAGGCGGGATCCTGGCTTTCCTCAGGCACGGCAGCATGGGTAGTTGGGCTCAGGGGAGCCAACAGGCCCCATGCATTGACACTGGCTGCATCATCACTAGGCTCCTCCCCCTGACCAGAAACCGAGTGATCAGGATCAGCCTCAGTCAGGTTGGCGGCCGCAGGGCCCGCTGCAGCAGGCGAGGCTTTGGGAGTCGCACCTGTGGACAGCCGAGGCACCATACGAAGCTTCAGCCGTTTCAAGCAGACTGCTCGGGCGGTTCAAGAAAAACTCTGCAGGCACGGCGCAAGCCCTGGATTAACCCCTCAAGCCACGAGAGGCGTTGATGATGACCCGTCTGGTTCACCCAGACGCGAGCAAGGGACTCCTCCAGAGTCTGCAAATCGGACCTGAGGGCTTGAACCTGAAGCCTCAGGGCGTTGACCTCCAATTGGAGATCGTGAATGTGCTGGCTGTGAAGCTCGCGAGTGCTAGTGGAACTGGCCTCGGAGCGATGAGAGGATCCGTCAGCGAGCGCTTCACCGAAGTCCATCTGACGCCCCGCACGAAAAGCGGGGAGTCGTGACGCCCTAAAGCCAGCACTTAGGGGGGGCCCAGGACCTGCTAGGACGCCGTTACAAGCCTCTAGCAGGGCCCAAAAGCAAGAATTTTGCCCCACCTTCAGAACTTGAGATGTCAAGGCAGCACGGGGCAAAATTTCACAAGATTCATGTAACATGATGACAGCACTGCATGTTCATGTCACATGAAAAATCATTCTTCTCCAAAGACAAACTTCGTGTTTTAGCAACGCCCCAAAAAGGGCACTAAAACAGAAAGAGAAGGGGAAAAACTTTTTATGGAGAAAGTGACGTCGTGAAGCACGAAGCTTCCAACATGAAGTCATGTGAAGGTTCTGAACATTCAACGACTTTGACAAAACAACTGCTGCGGTGGGCACACACACATGTGTGTTGCAGAAGAAGAAACCAACTGAGGGCTGCACCCAAACGTCAAGGGTTGGCTTACCAATTGCTGCTGTGAGCATACACATGTGTGTTTCTGAATGCACACATGTCCGGTGCAGAACAGATCAAGTGAAGCTTCGATCATTTTAAAAACTTTGGCAGACCGACTGCTGCAGTGAGCACACACACACACACGTGCTGCAGAAGAAATCCGCTGAGGGTTGGCCCACCAATTGTCGCTGTGAACACACACACGTGTGTGCTGCAGAATACTCCAATCAAGAAGTCATGTGAAGGTTCTGAACCTTCAACAAGTTTGGCAAAACATGTGTGCGTTGCAGAAGAAGTCAAGTTGGCCGAGCTATTGCTGTGGGCACACACATGTGTGTGTCCCTGAATACACACGTGTCTGGTGCAGAACAAGTCAGTTGAAGCTTGGATCATTTAAAGAATTTTCGCAGACCGACTGCTGCTGTGAGCACACACACACACATGTGTTGCCGAAGAGATCACCTGAGGCTGGCCGACCAATTGCTGCTGTGAACACACACACATGGTGTTGCAGCAAAATCCAACGATGAAGTTACGTGTAGGTTCTGAACATTCAGCAACTTTTGGCAGGCCAATTGCTGCGGTTAGCAGTTAGCACACACAAATGTTTGTTAAAAAAAAAACCTCCCTCCATTATTGGGTTGCACTAAAGGGTCAAGGGCTGGCCGACCAATTGCTGCTGTGGGCATACACATGTGTGTTTCTGAATACACACATGTCTGGTGCAGAACAAGTCCATTGAATTTAGATCATCTCAACAACTTGGGCAGGCCGATCGCTGCTGTGAGCACACACACACACACACACACACACATGGGTTTGCAAAGGAGGTGAACAGAAGATTGACCGACCAATTGCTGCTGTGAACACACATGTGTTGCAAATTAACCCAACGAAAAGGTCAAGTTCAGGTTCTGAGCATTCAGCAACTTTGGCAAACCATTCTTGGTCTGAGCACAAACACACATGTGTGTTGCAGAAGAAGTCAATCGAAGGGAGCACCCAAGATTCGACTGTTGGCCGACCAACTGCTGCTGTGGGCATACACTTGTGTGTTTCTGAATATGCACATGTCTGGTGCAGAACAATTCCATTGAAGCTGCGTTCATGTTAAAAGCTTTGGCAGACCGAGTGCTGCTGTGAGCAAACACACACATGTGTTGCACAAGAATTTGCCCAAAACAAAATGACCGACCAATGCAGCTGTGAACACACACGTTTGTGTTGCAGAATAAATACTCCAACGAAGAAGCCAGTTGCTGCTGTGAGCACACACACACATGTGTTGCACAATAAAACAACTGAGGGTAGCACCCAAGGGTCAGGTCCAGGGTTGGCCGACCAACTGCTGCTGTGGGCATACACATGTGTGTTTCTGAAGACACACACACACATGTCTGGTGCAGAACAAAGCAGTTGAAGTTTGGATCGTTTCAAAAAATTTGGGCAGACCGATTGCTGCTGTGAGCACATACACAGATGTGCTGCAGAAGAGGTCAGCTGAAGGTGGGCTGACGGACTGCTGCTGTGAACAATGTGAAGGTTCTGAACCCAAGGGTCAAGGGTTGGCCGACCACTTACTTGCCGGGTGCTGCTGTAAGCACGTACACACATGTGTTGCAGAATAAGTCAACTGAAGGTTGGCCGACCAATTGCTGCTGTGAATACACACATGGTGTTGCAAAATATTCAATGAAAAAGTCAAATGAAGTTTCTGAGCATTCAGCAACTTTGGCAGACCAGTTGCTGCCGCGAGCACACACATATGTGTGTTGCAGAAGAAATCATTTGATGGTGGCACCCAAGGGTCAAGGGCAGACCAATTGCTGTCACATGTCTGGCCCAGAACAAGGCAATTCAAGCTGGGATCATTTAAGAATTTTCGCAGACCGACTGCTGCTGTGAGCACACACACACATGTCTTGCCGAAGAGATCACCTAAAGTTGGCCGACGAACTGCTGCTGTGAACACACACACATGGTGTTGCAGAATAATTCAAACATGAACCTTCAACAAGTTTGGCAAAACATGTGTGTGTTGCAGAAGAAGTCAAGTTGGCCGAGCTATTGCTGTGGGCACACACATGTGTGTCCCTGAATACACACGTGTCTGGCGCAAAACAAGTCAGTTGAAGCTTGGATCATTTAAAGAATTTTCGCAGACCGACTGCTGCTGTGAGCACACACACACACACACATGTCGTGCCGAAGAGATCACCTAAAGTTGGCCGACGAACTGCTGCTGTGAACACACACACACACATGGTGTTGCAGAATATTTCAAACATGAAGTCATGTGAAGGTTCTGAACATTCAACGACTTTGACAAAACAACTGCTGCGGTGGGCACACACACATGTGTGTTGCAGAAGAAGAAACCAACTGAGGGCTGCACCCAAACGTCAAGGGTTGGCTTACCAATTGCTGCTGTGAGCATACACATGTGTGTTTCTGAATGCACACATGTCCGGTGCAGAACAGATCAAGTGAAGCTTCGATCATTTTAAAAACTTTGGCAGACCGACTGCTGCAGTGAGCACACACACACACACGTGCTGCAGAAGAAATCCGCTGAGGGTTGGCCCACCAATTGTCGCTGTGAACACACACACGTGTGTGCTGCAGAATACTCCAATCAAGAAGTCATGTGAAGGTTCTGAACCTTCAACAAGTTTGGCAAAACATGTGTGCGTTGCAGAAGAAGTCAAGTTGGCCGAGCTATTGCTGTGGGCACACACATGTGTGTGTCCCTGAATACACACGTGTCTGGTGCAGAACAAGTCAGTTGAAGCTTGGATCATTTAAAGAATTTTCGCAGACCGACTGCTGCTGTGAGCACACACACACACATGTGTTGCCGAAGAGATCACCTGAGGCTGGCCGACCAATTGCTGCTGTGAACACACACACATGGTTTTGCAGCAAAATCCAACGATGAAGTTAAGTGTAGGTTCTGAACATTCAGCAACTTTTGGCAGGCCAATTGCTGCGGTTAGCAGTTAGCACACACAAATGTTTGTTACAAAAAAAACCTCCCTCCATTATTGGGTTGCACTAAAGGGTCAAGGGCTGGCCGACCAATTGCTGCTGTGGGCATACACATGTGTGTTTCTGAATACACACATGTCTGGTGCAGAACAAGTCCATTGAACTTAAATCATTTCAACAACTTGGGCAGGCCGATCGCTGCTGTGAGCACACACACACACATGGGTTTGCAAAGGAAGTGAACAGAAGATTGACCGACCAATTGCTGCTGTGAACACACATGTGTTGCAAATTAACCCAACGAAAAGGTCAAGTGCAGGTTCTGAGCATTCAGCAACTTTGGCAAACAATTCTTGGTCTTAGCACAAACACACATGTGTGTTGCAGAAGAAGTCAATCGAAGGGAGCACCCAAGATTCGACTGTTGGCCGACCAACTGCTGCTGTGGGCATACACTGGTGTGTTTCTGAATATGCACATGTCTGGTGCAGAACAATTCCATTGAAGCTGCGTTCATGTTAAAAGCTTTGGCAGACCGAGTGCTGCTGTGAGCAAACACACACACATGTGTTGCACAAGAATTTGCCCAAAACAAAATGACCGACCAATGCAGCTGTGAACACACACGTTTGTGTTGCAGAATAAATACTCCAACGAAGAAGCCAGTTGCTGCTGTGAGCACACACACATGTGTGTTGCACAATAAAACAAGCACCCAAGGGTCAGGTCCAGGGTTGGCCGACCAACTGCTGCTGTGGGCATACACATGTGTGTTTCTGAAGACACACACACACACACACATGTCTGGTGCAGAACAAAGCAGTTGAAGTTTGGATCGTTTCAAAAAATTTGGGCAGACCGATTGCTGCTGTGAGCACATAGACAGATGTGCTGCAGAAGAGGTCAGCTGAAGGTGGGCTGACGGACTGCTGCTGTGAACAATGTGAAGGTTCTGAACCCAAGGGTCAAGGGTTGGCCGACCACTTACTTGCCGGGTGCTGCTGTAGCACGCACCCTTGAAAAATGACCAACTCCAAATAGAAAGCCGACCAACATCCATTCAAAGGCGAACTCCAAATTGAAAGGCGACCAACCCCCATTCAAAGGCAACGAACTCCAAATTAAAAGGCGACCAACCCCCATTTAAAGGCAACCAACAACAATTTGAAAGGCGACCATCCCTCATTCAAAGGCGACCAACTCTAAATTGAAAGGCGACCAACCCCCTTTCAAAGGCAACCAACTCCAAATTCAAATTCAAAGGCTACCAACTCCAAATTGAAAGGCAACCCCCATTCGACCAACTCCAAATTGAAAGTGACCAACCTCCATTCAAAGGCACTGACTCCAAATTGAAAGGCGACCAACCTCCATTCAAAGGCCACTAACTCCAAATTGAAAGACCACCAACTCCACTCAAAAGGCGACGAACTCTAAATTGAAAGGCAACGAACACAGATGCATTTTCAAAATGCTCTCACAAGACGAATGCCTTTTCAAGAGTGCCTCTCGCAGTGTCTTCTCAAGGTACCTTTCAAAAAGGGTGTTTCATGTTGGTGGCCTTTTACAGGTGCCTTTTGCAGAAGCCCTTGCAAAGGAAACCTTTTCAAAGACTTCTTTCCAAGACGTCTAAAAGGTCAGGCACTCTTGAAAGGCCCTTTTCCACCCTTAGAGAAAGACACCCATTGAAAGAGCATCCCTGAAGGTGAATGAAAGCAAGTTGCCTTTCAATGTCGAGTTGGTCGCCTTTAAATGGAGGTTGGTTGCTTTTAATCTGTTGGTTGCCTTCACATGGAGGTTAGTCGCCTTTCAATTCTTTCAATTTGGTGTTGGTTGCCTTTGAATGCAGGTTGGTCGCCTTTCAATTTGGAGTCACTGTGGACCACAGCACGCCTTTGAACGGAGGAGTAGGTCGCTTTGAATGGAAGCTGTCGAGTAGTCGCCTTTGAATGGAGGTTGCCTTCAATTTGTTGTTGGTTGCCTTCACATGGAGGTTGGTCGCCTTTCAATTTGGAGTTGGTTGCCTTGAATGCGGTTGATCGCCTTATTACAAGTAGGTTACCTTTGAATGGAGTTGCCTTTCCATTTTGGAGTTGGTAGCCTTTTGAATGGAGTTGGTGGTCTTTCAATTTGAGTTTGTTCCTTTGAATGGAAGTTGGTCGCCTTTCAATTTGGATTTACTCGCCTTTGAACGGAGTTGGTCACTTTCAATTTGGAGTTGGTCGCCTGAAATGGGATTTCTTTCAATTTAGAGTTGGGCCTTTTGAATGGAGGTTAGTCGGCCAATGGGAGTTGGTTGCCTTGAATGGAGGTTGGTCGCCTTTCAATTTGGAGTTAGTTAGCTTCGAATGGAGGTTGGTTGTCTTTCAATTTGGAGTTGGTCGTCTTTGAATGGGATGCTCTTAAAGGCACACTCTGCAAGAGACAGGCACTCTCGAAAAGGATTACAAGTCTTGCGTTGCACCTTTCGTGCATCTTGTTCTTATCACTTCTTGCTCAGAGCTTCTTTGCATTTTCTGCACTCGAGTTCGCACTTGGCTTCTCGCACCTTGCACTCGTGCACTTTTGAGCCATTCTCCGTGTGGGTGTTGAAGAATTCTTTCTGCAAGACTTGCATCGTTGAACTTGTTTTGCATTTTCATTTTCGTTTTGAGGATGCTTGCTCTAACTTACGGAAATGATCCGTTTCGCCGATCTTGTGTGACATTTTCAGCATTTGCATCCAAGCCAAATTGCAGTTTTATTTCATTTGAAAATCGCATTCTGGCATTTTCATGTGACTGTACTTTTGCTTCCAGACAACTGCACTTTGCATTTCTTTGCTTGCCCTTGCAGCCATTGTAACCAAATTGCATGCTCTTGTCTTGATTGATTCAAGTTGAAAGTTTGAGTCAAAAGTGCAAGAAACAAAGTTTCCATCATTGCAAGTAAGTTTCAATTTTGAAGTCAAATACGCTGAATCGAGAAGCAAAAAGTGCGACAAGTGCACGAGATCTGCCAGTGCAAGGAACAGTGGAAAGTACAAGTGATTGAAAGCAAGAAACGGAAGTTCAAAGACCCTTTGGAACTTATTTTCTTCTTTTGCAAGATGTTCGAAGTCAAAGTGAGAGCTTGCATTTTGGACTTTCTTGACACCTTGTTCTTGCTGCTTTTTGTTTTTGTTGACCTTGCTTGCAGTCTTGCATCGCACTTTGCACTTGCATTGCTGCTGTGAGCACATACACACATGTGTTGCACAAGAGTGAGCCGACCAATTGCTGCTGTGAACACACACATGTGTTTTGCAGAATAATTCAATCAACAAGCCAAGTGAAGGTTTTGAACATTCAACAACTTTGGCAGACCAACTGCTGCTGTGAGCACACACACAATTGAAGTGATGAACCCCCGAAGGAGAGTTTAAGTAAATTGATGTGATGAACCCATGAAGGAGAGTTTTAAGTAAATTGAAGTGATGAGCCCCCGAAGGAGGGTTTAAGTAAATGGAAGTGATGAGCCCCCGAAGGAGGGTTTAAGTACATGAAGTGATGAACTCCGAAGGAGGGTTTATGTACATGAAGTGATGAACCTCGAAGGAGAGTTTAAGTAAATTGAAGTGATGAACCCCCGAAGGAGAGTTTAAGTAAATTGATGTGATGAACCCATCAAGGAGGGTTTTAAGTAAATGGAAGTGATGAGCCCCCGAAGGAGGGTTTAAGTAAATGGAAGTGATGAATCCAAACGATGAACCCCCCGAAGGAGGGTTCAAGTAAATTGAAGTGATGAACCCCCGAAGGAGAGTTTAAGTAAATTGATGTGATGAACCCATGAAGGAGGGTTTTAAGTAAGTTGAAGTGATGAGCTTCCGAAGGAGGGTTTAAGCAAATGGCAGTGATGAGCCCCCGAAGGAGGGTTTAAGTAAATGGAAGTGATGAGCACCCGAAGGAGGGTTTAAGTAAATGGGAGTGATGAACCCAAACGATGAACCCCGCAGAGGAGGGTTCAAGTAAATTGTAGTGATGAACCCCCGAAGGAGAGTTTAAGTAAAATGGTGTGATGAACCCATGAAGGAGGGTTTGAAGTAAATTGAAGTGATGAGCCCCCGAAGGAGGTTTTAAGTAAATGGAAGTGATGAGCCCTCCTTCGGGTTTAAGTAAATGGAAGTGATGAGCACCCGAAGGAGGGTTTAAGTAAATGGAAGTGATGAACCCAAACGATGAACCCCGCGGAGGAGGGTTCAAGTAAATTGTAGTGATGAACCCCCGAAGGAGAGTTTAAGTAAAATGGTGTGATGAACCCATGAAGGAGGGTTTGAAGTAAATTGAAGTGATGAGCCCCCGAAGGAGGGTTTAAGTAAATGGAAGTGATGAGCCTTCCTTCGGGTTTAAGTAAATGGAAGTGATGAGCACCCGAAGGAGGGTTTAAGTACATGGAAGTGACGAACCCAAACGATGACAAAGGAGGGTTTATGCAAATGGAATGATGAACCCAAACGATGAACCCCCCCGAAGGAGGGTTCAAGTAAATTGAAGTGATGAACCCCCGACGAAGAGTTTAAGTAAATTGATGTGATGAACCCATGAAGGAGGGTTTTAAGTAAATTGAAGTGATGAGCCCCCGAAGGAGGTTTTAAGTAAATGGAAGTGATGAGCCCCCGAAGGAGGGTTTAAGTAAATTGAAGTCATGAACCCCCGAAGGAGAGTTTAAGTAAATTGATGTGATGAGCCCCCGAAGGAGGGTTTAAGTAAGTGGCAGTGATGAGCCCCCGAAGGAGGGTTTAAGTAAATGGAAGTGATGAGCACACCAAGGAGGGTTTAAGTAAATGGAAGTGATGAACCCAAACGATGACGAAGGAGGGTTTAAGTAAATGGAAGTGATGAGCCCCCGAAGGAGGGTTCAAGTAAATGGAAGTGATGAACCCCCGAAGGAGAGTTTAAGTAAATTGATGTGATGAACCCATGAAGGTGGGTTCTAAGTAAATTGAAGTGATGAGCCCCCGAAGCGGGGGTTTAAGTAAATGGAAGTGATGAGCCCCCGAAGGAGGGTTCAAGTAAAGTGAAGTGATGAACCCCCGAAGGAGAGTTTAAGTAAATTGAAGTGATGAAACCCCCGAAGGAGGGTTTAAGTAAATTGATGTGATGAACCCATCAAGGAGGGTTGTAAGTAAATGGAAGTGATGAGCCCCCGAAGAAGGGTTTAAGTAAATGGAAGTGATGAGCCCCCGAAGGAGGGTTTTAAGTACATGAAGTGATGAACCCCGAAGGAGAGTTTAAGTAAATTGAAGTGATGAACCCCCGAAGGAGAGTTTAAGTAAATTGATGTGATGAACCCATCAAGGAGGGTTTTAAGTAAATTGAAGTGATGAGCCCCCGAAGGAGGGTTTAAGTAACTGGAAGTGATGAGCACCCGAAGGAGAGTTTAAGTAAATTGATGTGATGAGCCCCCGAAGGAGGGTTTAAGTAAATGGAAGTGATGGGCTCCCGAAGGAGGGTTTAAGTAAATGGAAGTGATGAGCACCCGAAGGAGGGTTTAAGTAAATGGAAGTGATAAGCACCCGAAGGAGGGTTTAAGTAAATGGAAGTGATGGACCCACACGATGACGAAGGAGGGTTTAAGTAAATGGAAGTGGTGAACCCAAGCGATGATACCCCCCGAAGGAGGGTTCAAGTAAATGGAAGTGATGAACCCCTGAAGGAGAGTTTAAGTAAATTGATGTGATGAACCCATGAAAGAGGTTTCTAAGTAAATTGAAGTGATGAGCCCCCGAAGGAGGGTTCAAGTAAATGGAAGTGATGAGCCCCCGAAGGAGGGTTCAAGTAAAGTGAAGTGATGAAACCCCGAAGGAGAGTTTAAGTAAATTGAAGTGATGAAACCCCCGAGGGAGGGTTTAAGTAAATTGATGTGATGATCTCATCAAGGAGGGTTTTAAGTAGGGTTAGCAAATGGCAGTGATGAGCACCCGAAGGAGGGTTTAAGTAAATGGAAGTGATGAGCCCCCGAAGGAGGGTTTAAGTAAATGGAAGTGATGAGCACCCGAAGGAGGGTTTAAGTAAATGGAAGTGATGAACCCAAACGATGAACCCCCCCAAGGAGGGTTCAAGTAATTTGAAGTGATGAACCCCCGAAGGAGGGTTTAAGTAAATGGCAGTGATGAGCCCCCGAAAGAGGGTTTAAGTAAATGGAAGTGATGAGCACACCAAGGAGGGTTTAAGTAAATGGAAGTGATGAACCCAAACGATGACGAAGGGGGGTTTAAGTAAATGGAAGTGGTGAACCCAAACGATGAACCCTCCGAAGGAGGGTTCAAGTAAATGGAAGTGATGAACACCCCGAAGGAGAGTTTAAGTAAATTGATGTGATGAACCCAGCAGGAGGGTTCTAATTCTAAGTAAATTGAAGTGATGAGCCCCCGAAGGAGGGTTTAAGTAAATGGAAGTGATGAGCCCCCGAAGGCGGGTTCAAGTAAAGTGAAGTGATGAACACCCGAAGGAGAGTTTATAAAGTAAATTGAAGTGATGAAACCCCCGAAGGAGGGTTTAAGTAAATTGATGTGATGAACCCATCAAGGAGGGTTTTAAGTAAATTGAAGTGATGAGCCCCCGAAGAAGGGTTTAAGTAAATGGAAGTGATGAGCCCCCGAAGGAGGGTTTTATGTACATGAAGTGATGAACCCCGAAAGAGAGTTTAAGTAAATTGAAGTGATGAACCCCCGAAGGAGAGTTTAAGTAAATTGATGTGATGAACCCATCAAGGAGGGTTTTAAGTAAATTGAAGTGATGAGCCCCCGAAGGAGGGTTTAAGTAAATGGCAGTGATGAGCCCCAGAAGGAGGGTTTAAGTAAATGGAAGTGATGAAGCCAAACGATGACGAAGGAGGGTTTAAGTAAATGGAAGTGGTGAACCCAAGCGATGATACCCCCCGAAGGAGGGTTCAAGTAAATGGAAGTGATGAACCACCGAAGGAGAGTTTAAGTAAATTGATGTGATGAACCCATGAAGGAGGGTTTTAAGTAAATTGAAGTGATGAGCCCCCGAAGGAGGGTTCAAGTAAAGTGAAGTGATGAAGCCCCGAAGGAGGGTTTAAGTAAATTGAAGTGATGAAACTCCGAGGGAGGGTGTAAGTAAATTGATGTAATGAACCCATCAAGGAGGGTTTGAAGTAAATTGAAGTGATGAGCCCCCGGAGGAGGGTTTAAGTAAATGGAAGTGATGAGCCCTCCTTCGGGTTTAAGTAAATTGAAGTGATGATCCCCCGAAGGAAAGTTCAAGTAAATTGAAGTGATGAGCACCCGAAGGAGAGTTCAAGTAAATTGAAGTGATGAGCCCCCGAAGGAGGGTTTAAGTAAATGGAAGTAATGAGCACACCAAGGAGGGGTTAAGTAAATGGAAGTGATGAACCCAAACGATGGACCCCGCAGAGGAGGGTTCAAGTGAATTGTAGTGATGAACCCCCGAAGGAGAGTTTAAGTAAAATGGTGTGATGAACCCATGAAGGAGGGTTCGAAGCAATTTGAAGTGATGAGCCCCCGAAGGAGGGTTTAAGTAAATGGAAGTGATGAGCCGTCCTTCGGGTTTAAGTAAATGGAAGTGATGAGCACCCGAAGGAGGGTTTAAGTAAATGGAAGTGACAAACCCGAACGATGACAAATGAGGGTTTATGCAAATGGAAGTGATGAACCCAAACGATGAACCCCCCGAAGGTAAATTGAAGTGATGAACCGCCGACGAAGAGTTTAAGTAAATTGATGTGATGAACCCATGAGGGAGGGTTTTAAGTAAATTGAAGTGATGAGCCCCCGAAGGAGGGTATTTAAATGGAAGTGATGAGCCCCCGAAGGAGGGTTTAAGTAAATTGAAGTGATGAACCCCCGAAGGAAAGTTCAAGTAAATTGAAGTGATGAGCCCCCGAAGGAGGGTTTAAGTAAATGGGAGTGATGAGCCCCCGAAGGAGGGTTTGAGTAAATGGAAGTGACACCAAGGAGGGTTTAAGTAAATGGAAGTGATGAACCCAAACGATGAGAGTTTAAGTAAATTGATGTGATGAACCCATGAAGGAGGGTTTCAAGTAAATTGAAGTGATGAGCACCCGAAGGAGGGTTTAAGTAAATGGCAGTGATGAGCACCCGAAGGAGGGTTTAAGTACATGAAGTGATGAACCCCGAAGGAGAGTTTAAGTAAATTGAAGTGATGAACCCCCGAAGGAGAGTTTAAGTAAATTGATGTGATGAACCCATCAAGGAGGGTTTTAAGTAAATTGAAGTGGTGAGCCCCCGAAGGAGGGTTTAAGTAAATGGAAGTGATGAGCCCCCGAAGGAGGGTTTAAGTAAATAGAAGTGATGAGCACCCGAAGGAGGGTTTAAGTAAATGGAAGTGATGAACCCAAACGATGAACCCCCCAAGGAGGGTTCAAGTAATTTGAAGTGATGAACCCCCGAAGGAGAGTTTAAGTAAATTGATGTGATGAACCCATGAAGGAGGGTTTTACGTAAATTGAAGTGATGAGCCCCCGAAGGAGGGTTTAAGTAGATTGAAGTGATGAACCCCCGAAGGAGAGTTTAAGTAAATGGAAGTGATGAGCACCCGAAGGAGGGTTCAAGTAACCCCCCGAAAGAGGGTTCAAGTAAATTGAAGTGATGAACCCCCGACGAAGAGTTTAAGTAAATTGATGTGATGAACCCATGAAGGAGGGTTTTAAGTAAATTGAAGTGATGAGCCCCCGAAGGAGGGTTTAAGTAAATGGAAGTGATGAGCCCCCCAAGGAGGGTTTAAGTAAATTGAAGTGATGAATCCCCGAAGGAGAGTTCAAGTAAATTGAAGTGATGAGCCCCCGAAGGAGGGTTTAAGTAAATGGGAGTGATGAGCCCCCGAAGGAGGGTTTGAGTAAATGGAAGTGATGAGCACACCAAGGAGGGTTTAGGTAAATGGAAGTGATGAACCCAAGCGATGAGAGTTTAAGTAAATCGATGTGATGAACCCATGAAGGAGGGTTTCAAGTAAATTGAAGTGATGAGCCCCCGAAGGAGGGTTTAAGCAAATGGATGAGCGGATGAGCCCCCGAAGGGGGGTTTAAAATGGAAGTGATGAGCCCCCGAAGGAGGGTTTAAGTAAATTGAAGTGATGAACCCCCGAAGGAGAGTTTAAGTAAATTGATGTGATGAGCCCCCGAAGGAGGGTTTAAGTAAATGGCAGTGATGAGCCCCCGAAGGAGGGTTTAAGTAAATGGAAGTGATGAGCACACCAAGGAGGGTTTAAGTAAATGGAAGTGATGAACCCAAACGATGAACCCTCCGAAGGAGGGTTTTAAGTAAAGTGAATTGATGAACCCCCGAAGGAGAGTTTAAGTAAATTGAAGTGATGAGCCCCCGAAGGAGGGTTTAAGTAAATGGGAGTGATGAGCCCCCGGAGGAGGGTTTAAGTAAATGGAAGTGATGAGCACACCAAGGAGGGTTTAAGTAAATGGAAGTGATGAACCCAAACGATGATTAAGTAAATTGAAGTGATGAGCCCCCGAAGGAGGGTTTAAGTAAATGGAAGTGATGAGCCCCGGAAGGGGGGTTTAAGTAAACTGAAGTGATGACCCCCGAAGGAGAGTTTAAGTAGATTGAAGTGATGAACCCCCGAAGGAGAGTTCAAGTAAATTGATGTGATGAACCCATCAAGGAGGGTTTAAGTAAATTGAAGTGATGAGCCCCCGAAGGAGGGTTTAAGTAACTGGAAGTGATGAGCACCCGAAGGAGGGTTTAAGTAAATGGAAGTGATGAGCCCCCGAAGGAGGGTTTAAGTAAATGGAAGTGATGAGCCCCCGAAGGAGGGGTTAAGTAAATGGAAGTGATGAGCACCCGAAGGAGGGTTTAAGTAAATGGAAGTGATGAACCCAAACGATGACGAAGGAGGGTTTAAGTAAATGGAAGTGGTGAACCCAAACGATGATACCCCCCGAAGGAGGGTTCAAGTAAATGGAAGTGATGAACCCCCGAAGGAGAGTTTAAGTAAATTGATGTGATAAACCCATGAAGGAGGGTTTTAAGTAAATTGAAGTGATGAGCACCCTAAGGAGGGTTTAAGTAAATGGAAGTGATGAGCCCCCGAAGGAGGGTTCAAGTAAAGTGAAGTGATGAAACCCCGAAGGAGAGTTTAAGTAAATTGAAGTGATGAAACCCCCGAGGGAGGGTTTAAGTAAATTGATGTGATGATCTCATCAAGGAGGGTTTTAAGTAGGGTTAGCAAATGGCAGTGATGAGCACCCGAAGGAGGGTTTAAGTAAATGGAAGTGATGAGCCACCGAAGGAGGGTTTTGGAGTTCAGGGTTGCAGTTTAGGGGTGGGTTTGAAATTTAAAGTTGAGTTTAAGGTTTTCATTGGGGTTGAGTTTAGGGTCGGGTTTAGGGTTGAGTTCAGGTTTAGTTTAGGGAAGTTAGGGTTTAGTTCAGGGTTTGATTTAGGGTTGAGTTTAGGATTTGTTTTAGTGTTGATTTGGGGGGTTGGTTTAGGTTTTAGTTCAGGGTTGAGTTGAGGTTTGAGTTCGGGGTTGGGTTTAGGGTTTAATTTGAGGTTGAGTTTAGGGTCGAGTTTAGGGTGGGTTTAGGGTTTGGTTGAGGGTTTAGTTTAGGGTTTGTTATAGGGTTGAGTATAGGGTTGAGTTTCGGGCTGAGTTTAGGGCTGGGTTACGAGTTGATTTAGGGTTTGTTTTAGGGTCGAGTATAGGGTTGAGCTTAGGGCTGAGTTTAAGGTTTAGTTTAAGGTTTGGTTCAGGGTTTGGTTTAGGGTTTGGTTTATGGGTGATTCAGGGTTTGGTTTAGGGTTCAGTTCAGGGTTTTGTTTACGGTTGAGTTTAGGGTTGAATGTCAAGGTTAGGGTTGAGATCAGGGCTGGGGTTAGGGTTTAGTTTAGGGTTTGGTTTCGGGTTTAGTTTAGGGTTCAATTCAGGGTTTGGTTTAGAGTTGGACTTAGGGCTGATTGTAAAGGTTAAGGTTGACGTCAGGGTTGAAGTTAGGGTTTAGTATAGGATTTAGTTTAGGGCCAGGGTTGAGTTTAGGGTTGAGTTTAGAGATTAAGTTTGAAGATAAAAATCAACGTTGGGATGAGAGTTTAGGGTTGGGTTTTGAGTTTTAAGGCTTAGTCTAGGGCTTAGTTTAAGGTTTGGTTTTTGGCTAGGTTTAGGGTTTTGTTTAGGGTGCCGTTTAGGGTTCGCTTTTCAAGTTTGGTTGAGGTTTTGGCTTAGGGATGAGTTTAGGGTTGAGTTTAGATAGGGTTGAGTTGAGGCTTTAGTTCAAGGTTTGGTTAAGGCTAGGTTTAAGGTTTGGTTTAGGGTTTGTTTGAAGGTTCGGTTTAGGTTGAGGTTTAGGGTCGAGTTAAGGGTTGAGTTTAGAGTTGAGTTTAGGGTTGAGCTTAGGGTTGAGTTTAGGATTTATTTCAGGGTTAGGTTTAAGGATTGGCTTAGGGTTTGGTTTAGGGTTTGTCCTAGGGTTTGGTTTAGGGTTTGCTTGAAGGTTTGGTTGAGGTAAGGTATAGGGTTTAGGTTTAAGGTTTAGTTTAGGGTTTAGTTGCGGGGTTAGTTTAGGGTTGAGTTTGGCTTAAAGTTGAAGGTTGAATATAAGGTTGAACTTAGGGTGCAGTTCAAGGTTTAGTTTAGGGTTTAGTTTAAGGTTTGGTTTCGGTGTTAGTTTACGGTTTGAGTTTAAGGTTTAGTTTAGGGTTTAAGTTAGGCTCTAGTTTGGAGTTGGAAGTTGGGCTTAAATGTGAATTTAGGGTTTAGTTTAGGGTTTATTTTAGGGCCTCTAGGTTAGTTGAGGGTTTAGTTGAGAGTTGAGTTCAGAGTTGAGTTTAGATTTCAAACTTGTGTTTCGGGTTTAGGGCCGAGTTTGGGGTTTAGGGTTGAGTTCAAGGTTTAAGTTAGGGTTTAGCCTGTTTAGTTTTGGGTTAGGTTCAGGGTTTAGTTTAGTTTAGGGTTTGTTTTAGGGTTTGGTTTAAGTCTTGCTTTAGGGTTCAATCAGGGTTGAGTTTAGAGTTGAGTTAAGGGTTGAGGTTAGGGTTGAGTTTAGGGTTGGGAGTTTAAGGTTAGGGTTGAGGTCAGGGATGAAGTTTAGGGTTGAGTTTAGGGTTGAGTGAGGTTGGGGTTGAAGTCCGGGTTGAGTTTAGGGTTGAGTGAGGTTAGGGTTGAGGTCAGGGCGGAGGGTTAGGGTTGGGTTTAGGGCTGTGTTCAGAGTGTGGGGTTGGGTTTAGACAGGTTTGGGTTTCGAGTTTAGGGCTGGGTTTCGAATTTAGGGCTGGCTTTTAAGTTTGAGAAGTTGGGTTTAGGGCAGAGTTTAGGGTTACCCCGAAGCCCTAAACCCTAAACCCTAAACCCAAACGATGAACCCCCCGAAGGAGGGTTCAAGTAAATGGAAGTGATGAACCCCCGAAGGAGAGTTTAAGTAAGTTGATGTGATGAACCCATGAAGGAGGGTTTTAAGTGAATTGAAGTGATGAGCCCCCGAAGGAGGGTTTAAGTAAATGGAAGTGATGAGCCCCCGGAGGAGGGTTCAAGTAAAGTGAAGTGATGAACCCTCGAAGGAGAGTTTAAGTAAATTGAAGTGATGAAACCCCCGAAGGAGGGTTTAAGTACATTGATGTGATGAACCCATCAAGGAGGGTTTTAAGTAAATTGAAGTGATGAGCCCCCGAAGGAGGGTTTAAGTAAATGGAAGTGATGAGCCCCCGAAGGAGGGTTTTGGAGTTCTAAGTAAATGGAAGTGATGAGCCTTCCTTCGGGTTTAAGTAAATGGAAGTGATGAGCACCCGAAGGAGGGTTTAAGTAAATGGAAGTGATGAACCCAAACGATGACGAAGGAGGGTTTAAGTAAATGGAAGTGGTGAACCCAAACGATGATACCCCCCGAAGGAGGGTTCAAGTAAATGGAAGTGATGAACCCCCGGAGGAGAGTTTAAGTAAATTGATGTGATGAACCCATGAAGGAGGGTTTTAAGTAAATTGAAGTGAGGAGCCTCCGAAGGAGGGTTTAAGCAAATGGCAGTGATGAGCCCCCGAAGGAGGGTGTAAGTAAATGGAAGTGATGAGCATTCGAAGGAGGGTTTAAGTAAATGGAAGTGATGAACCCAAACGATGAACCCCGCGGAGGAGGGTTCAAGTAAATTGAACTGATGAACCCCCGAAGGAGAGTTTAAGTAAAATGGTGTGATGAACCCATGAAGGAGGGTTTGAAGTAAATTGAAGTGATGAGCCCCCGAAGGAGGTTTTAAGTAAATGGAAGTGATGAGCCCTCCTTCGGGTTTAAGTAAATGGAAGTGATGAGCACCCGAAGGAGGGTTTAAGTAAATGGAAGTGACGAACCCAAACGATGACAAAGGAGGGTTTATGCAAATGGAAGTGATGAACCCAAACGATGAACCCCCCGAAGGAGGGTTCAAGTAAATTGAAGTGATGAGCCCCCGACGAATAGTTTAAGTAAATTGATGTGATGAACCCATGAAGGAGGGTTTTAAGTAAATTGAAGTGATGAGCCACCGAAGGAGGGTTTAAGTAAATGGAAGTGATGAGCCCCCGAAGGAGGGTTTAAGTAAATTGAAGTGATGAACCCCCGAAGGAGAGTTCAAGTTAATTGAAGTGATGAGCCCCCGAAGGAGGGTTTAAGTAAATGGGAGTGATGAGCCCCCGAAGGAGGGTTTAAGTAAATGGAAGTGATGAGCACACGAAGGAGGGTTTAAGTAAATGGAAGTGATGAACCCAAACGATGAACCCCCGAAGGAGGGTTCAAGTAAATTGAAGTGATGAACCCCCGAGGGAGAGTTTAAGTAAATTGATGTGATGAACCCATGGGGGAGGGTTTTAAGTAAATTGAAGTGATGAGCCCCCGAAGGAGGGTTTAAGTAAATGGCAGTGATGAGCCCCCGAAGGAGGGTTTAAGTACATGAAGTGATGAACCCCGAAGGAGAGTTTAAGTAAATTGAAGTGATGAACCCCCGAAGGAGAGTTTAAGTGAATTGATGTGAAGAACCCATCAAGGAAGGGTTTTAAGTAAATTGAAGTGGTGAGCCCCCGAAGGAGGGTTTAAGTAAATGGAAGTGAGGAGCCCCCGAAGGAGGGTTTAAGTAAATGGAAGTGATGAGCCCCCGAAGGAGGGTTTAAGTAAATGGAAGTGATGAACCCAAACGATGCCCCCGAAGGAGGGTTTAAGTAAATGGAAGTGATGAGCCCCCGAAGGAGGGTTTTGGAGTTCAAGGTTGAGTTTAGGGTCGAGTTTAGGGTGGGTTTAGGGTTTGGTTGAGGGTTTAGTTTAGGGTTTGTTATAGGGTTGAGTATAGGGTTGAGTTTCGGGCTGAGTTTAGGGCTGGGTTACGAGTTGATTTAGGGTTTGTTTTAGGGTCGAGTATAGGGTTGAGCTTAGGGCTGAGTTTAAGGTTTAGTTTAAGGTTTGGTTCAGGGTTTGGTTTAGGGTTTGGTTTAGGGTTTGGTTTATGGGTGATTCAGGGTTTGGTTTAGGGTTCAGTTCAGGGTTTTGTTTACGGTTGCGTTTAGGGTTGAATGTCAAGGTTAGGGTTGAGATCAGGGCTGGGGTTAGGGTTTAGTTTAGGGTTTGGTTTCGGGTTTAGTTTAGGGTTCAATTCAAGGTTTGGTTTAGAGTTGGACTTAGGGCTGAGTGTCAAGGTTTAGTGTAGGATTTAGTTTAAGGTTGAGTTTAGGGTTGAGTTTAGAGATTAAGGTTGAAGATAGATTTCAAAGTTGTGTTTCGAGTTTAGGGTTGGGTTTTGAGTTTTAGGGCTTAGTCTAGGGCTTAGTTTAAGGTTTGGTTTTTGGCTAGGTTTAGGGTTTTGTTTAGGGTGCCGTTTAGGGTTCGCTTTTCAAGTTTGGTTGAGGTTTTGGCTTAGGGATGAGTTTAGGGTTATTTAAGATAGGTTACGTTGAAGGCTTTAGTTCAAGGTTTTTGGCTTAGTGGCTAGGTTTCAGGTTTGTTTGAGGTTTGTTTGAAGTTTGGTTTAAGGTGTGGTTAGGGTCGATTAAGGGTTGAGTGGAGAGTTTTGTGTTTAGGGGCTGAGCTTATAGTGCGGTTGAGGATTTAGTTCAGGTTTGGGTGTTAAGGATTGGTTTAGTGATGGGGCTTGATCTCGACTTGGTTGCTGCTCTCCCCACCAGAGCTGTAATGAATGTAGGTGTGGCTGGCTAGCACTCTCCACAGACTGGACCCTGTCTCTCCCTCTTACTCCCACACGCGCGATCCTATGCAGGCAGAACCGGCGGCCGTTCCCTTTGCACTCACTGCCGGCGGCGGTTCGTCTGTTGCAACGGAATAGCTCCTGATTGCTCATGATAGACGACACCATATATCACTTAGTATGGGCATGGACTTGACCCAACTTGCCTTTGGGCGTCACATAGAAGGGGTCAAGACTAGGGTGCGTACTGCCCCCTAAGTCGAGACGCGTAGCGTGCCCCCTTCTCTTGCACTTTACCACGGTCTTGCTCCACTCTTATAGTGACACCTTAGAACTTGACAAGGCCAATCGCAGTCCGTTCGCCCCCCCCATGAGTTGCGTCTCCGACGCTGCTCACCCGGAAGATGGCACGATAGGACAGAAGAAAATTCCGCCGCAACATTGACATTGAAAATCAGAGCTTTGTATCCCAATTAGAAACGTTGTGACACTCATCTACGTCAGTAACGATCCCCTGAAATGACAAACGAATCAGTCGTCACCGAAGAAAGAAGCATTCGCGATGGCATTCCACGGGCGAAGCTCAGAGGTCACGAACTGATAGGCGAGGAAGATCAGGCGTTGTCTCGCCACCATCTTCGTGTTGACGTAGGATCGCGTTCCCAGGGCCGGAGGTTCTCCTCTGGATACTGGTTCCTTGGCTTTCCCTTGTCCTTGCCTTTGTTTCGGCCTTTGGCGGCGATGTAGTCGTGGTAGGAATTGGTGTTCCAGCCACCATGTTGCTCGCCTCCGGTTCTTCCACGCCCTTTTGAAGGTCCCTTGGATGAAGAAGCGCTTTCACGTTCCTCCGTAGTAACAGGCGTGTCCAGGATGGAAGTACCACCTGGAGGAAGATAGTCAGCGGCCGAAATGTGATGTAGGGCTTCCGTACGCCTTGTCGTCGGGTTTTGCTGTCTCTCAGTCTTGGATCTGTTCAATCTGTCCATGAAATGCGCAGGCTTTTGCACACTGTGGTCCACCAGCAAAGCGATGGTCTGGACGGACTGATCAGAATGAGTCAGCAGAATACCGACGGGGTCGATGTACAAGAAGTCCACTGTTCCAGTTGGCGTTGGTCGTAGCACTGAGAACTGTTGGTGTCCCGTCACCATTGGGATCACCTCGCATAGGACGTTCAGGCAACAAAAGTGCATTGCCTTGACATCTTCATCCCTGTCGCTCTTCAAGTAAGTAGTAGGGCTGAAGTTGTCCCTGCCAATTCCCATCATGTTGGCTCCGCGTACAAGTAAAGAAAGCATCTTGTTCGTCCGGAAGCGCTTCAAGGTGTAAGTCCCGTTGGGATCATACTGTTTGAGGTTCTCAGGTTCTTTCGCGAAGCGAATGATCTCCTCATCAGTCACATCCCTGCTGACACCTGTTTCCTTGTCCACTGCTGCCAAAGATCCCCACTTTCCAAGCACATCATAGCGTTGGCCAAGCGCGAAACTTTCCCTCATCTGAAACAACGGCATAGTCGCCCACTTTGCGAATCCTTACCAAGCTTTGTAGATGGATCGGCATACCACGTATGCCATGTACGACAGAGCGGTCATGTTCGCGTCAATGCAATGGGCATTTCGCTTTCCAGAATAGTAAGATGGCTGCATGGCGGTACGTGCAAGTTGTAGCTCAGGATCGATGTTCAAAGACTGGCCGGTAAAGAAGACGGGACGACGTTCCTGTGCGATTGCTTCTGGAACTGCGTCATCAAAGTCCTCTTCAGGCTCTACGTCCATTTCTTCATCAGGTTCCTGTTCTGGATCGTCTTCCGCAACGACAGACGGTTCTGGGATTTCTTCAGGTTCCGCAACGGTCTCTACCTCCATGGCTTCCTGCTCCTCTTCGGGCGCCTCAGGCACTGCGGCTGCTGCGGCTTCCATTGTCTGGGCAATGAAGTCACTGGGGATCTCCGTAGGAGTATCCCGTTGTGGAGAACCTTGGTAATATCCGCTTGAAATAAACTGTGACCAGCAAGACGTGCATCGGGAGAAACATGCTGGAACAATGTTGTAGCATGCCGGGCATACCCTCATCCTCCTTCCATCCTCGTCTCTGCGTAGGTCTTCGGGTCGCCAATTCTCGATGACAAATTTGATTCCCTTGTCCATGTAGTGATGCCGAACCGTGTTCTCCCTGTGGGACTCCAAGACAGTTGTGAGGTCACGAATGATCTGCTCCTTGCTTGTGTCGTGGGGTCCAGGAGGCATCTCGCAAAGCAATTCCATGATCTTGCTTGGCGTTCGGTATCTCTCGAACTCAGGAAGCAACGGTGATTCATTGTAGTCCAACACCAGCTCTTTCTCCAACCGTTCATCGTAGATCTTTTCCACCAGAGCGAAAGAGTGTGTATCTCGAGGATCAGGGACGCAAAACCATACCACCTTGACGAAATGGAAAGGTATCGTCCGACCAACGATCATGATGCCGCTGTCTGTGATACGTCCATCCTCTCGTGCAAGATCTTGCGATGGGACATGAAGAACCGCCAATGGCATGTGCTTGGCGTCTCGTCCATGTACTCGCATCTTGGTCGTTGCGTTCCGGTGATCGAACGGCGCAAACACCCCCCAATAGCTGTGGAGTCTGCCACCTTGGTTGCCTCGGAATTGGCGCCTATGGTCGAAGTCCCCGTCGGGGTCCTCCGAACCAGGCATGATGCCTTGCGTGACAATGGAATCCAATTTGCGGCATGCCGTAGCGTGGAACGCACCTCCAAGACGTTGCAAGAGGGTCATAGATGGAGATATTGCGAACCTGTTCTTGTCCAACTGAAGCAAGTTGTTCTGGGGATCTGAGTGCGCAGAGTGACCACTCGTAGCCCGAACTGCCCATGGCTTCACCCAGCCGTTGCATATGTTCATGTACCTCTGGCCATGCCGGCAATGATCGTTGTTCTGGATCTCCGTGATCTGGTCCTGAACCGATACCAACCTGTTCGAACCTGCTGATCCAAGAACTTCCGTGCCGGGGTCCTTCACTCTCACACCCATGAACTGCAACCGAATCTTGGCCTTGTTGCGTTTCGTGGCTGCAATCATGTTCCCCTGGAACAATAGCTGAAGTCTTTCATTGTACACTCTCTTCTTCTGTTGATCATCGGTCCTTGAGACCCCTTCGTTGATGCGTCTGCTTTCATGGGTCCATAGTGGCTCATGCCTCACCAAGTCTTCGATCATCACCCATCCTCCTTCATCACATTTGATGACACTGTTGAATGCCACCTGGCACCTGTTGTCAAGCGATTCCGAGCCTGGGCGCCTGGCGATTCTGTGGCGCAAGTCAGACTGGATGCATGATAGCGCCCAATCCGCATTCAACCTGCGCTGACGGGTGATGTTGCGAAGGACAACTTCATTCACGATGTCCCACCGATTGTTGATGAAGCTTGCACCCTTGGTTGGGATCAGGTCGAGAATTCCGCATCGGATTGGCCTTCCGCCGCCGATGGATTCATAGCCTGGATTGGTGTAGCTGTTAGTGTTCTCGTCGTACACATAGCTAGGACGGTCTCCTCGTTGAGGTAGGCGTCGGTCGCGATGGTCCGAAAGCTGCTCAATGATGTCCACCACTCGCTGGCTATTCTCTGGTCCCGATTCCTGCAGTGGTACGCCACAAGCATCATTTAGGCCCCGACGATTCTCCCCATCCGTGCAGAGATTGTGTTTGTTCTCATAACGGATCAAGACCACATCACCCCGTACGGCTTCGCCTCCGCGTCGCGGTCGGGCTTTGGCCTTGGGTCGTCGGTCCGAGGATGCAACACTCACATGATCTGTGGTGTCAACGTCCATTGGTTCAGCCTCTTGTGAAGGTACTCGACGTGGATATCGAAGAAGACTTTCCTTGATGATCTGGACACTTCGAAGTACCAGGTCCCGGGTTGCAGCATTCTCTGTGCAATTTGACAGAGTGTGTAGGTCACTGCCACAAGCAACACAAAATGTGATGCGATCGCTTCCGACTGACATCTCGCCCTGAGCGAGTACGCCAACATAGTCCTGAAGCTGCGTGACAACTCCTTCACGAATTGCATGCCTGGGATCAGGGCCTTCTGCACTTTGCTCTTCTTCGGGTTGCGCGTCCACATCCACATCTTGTGCAGGTATTGGTGGAGCAACTGAGAACCCTGGATCGTCCGTGACGTTGTCAGCGGCCTGTGTCTCGTCGGTTCTCGTAATCTCTACAGGGTAGATATCACCATCGACGATCACTGTGAAATCAATCACGAGGTCAGCGGACATGTTGTTGACGATCTCAGCGACTGCTTCATTCTTCTTGGGCTGTGTCCTTTTGCGCGGGGAGTCAACCGTGATCAGCTCGATGGCTTCGGCCGACGCGTAGCGGAAGAATGACCTTTCGATTCCTCTCGCGCACGCATTTGCTCCCTCAAGGCCACCCCAATTCGGAAAATGACTTGGGTGTCTCATGGCAATCGTAAGAAGCCCGAGCGCCAGCTCCAACGTGTCGCCCAGGAGCTCTTCTTTGGGCAAGACTGACCCTCGGTAGCATTCTTGGCGCTCCTCTGGAGTCAAAAGCATCCTCATGAAACCAGCATAAGCGCAGTTCCCGGCATCGTAGTAGCAGATGTAGCATGTCTTGCCTTCGGAGTCGTACCCTCTGTCCCACGCCAGCTGTTTGGCCTTTCCCCATGCCGCGTACTCGATGGCCTGACTGGCTGTGATTCGGCGACCACCGTAGTGAGAAACCGTCTTGCCGATGTCTTCATAGACCATCTCTGCACAAACTTTGAGGAACTCCTTGATGTCCACACGAGGATCCACGAATTGACGCCTCAGGTCATAAAGGTGCTTTGCGCAAGCCAAGGTGTACTTCTGGGACGCGATCAAGTCATTGAAGGAGCTGATTTGATGCTGCATCTTCAAAGCTGAAGTATGCGCGCACCCAATGCAGTGCCCAGGATACCCGTTTCCGGTTGGTTTGAAGAAGGCTTGTGCGTAGCACTCAGCCAACTTCATTCCTTCACATCCAGAGCAATAGAACGTTCTCCCTTTGACATAACCGGTGTTCGGGGTCGCATAGGTGTCGATCCGGAACCAGTAGTGCCTGTTGTCGTAGTAGGCTTCGGGAACGGTCATGGCGATGTCAAAATCCTGCCAGGTGACTGTGGACGATTCAGCGACCGTGTCACCCTGGGCACACGACCTGATCTGTTGCTGCTGTTCTCCCGTAAACCATGTCTGCGAAATCCTGGTGGACGTCTTGACTTCACTCTTGTCCTCCCAAATCTCGACAAGCGACGGGTGAGCGACTGAGTCGGCGCGGACGGTTTCGTCCCATGAGCGAACTTTCGATGCCTCAACAAAGCACGTGGATACCATCTTCTCGCAAAACAGCTGCTTCTCATAGATAGCTAGGCCCAATTTGAACCTGACCCGATTGTCCGGTGGTGGTACCTTCTCGACTGACAATGTATGCACGCCCGACGATGCATGTTTCGCCTGACTGTACATTCTTGACCAAAACGAAGATCCATGAATCACCACACATGCTCGGTCCCGCAACTCCAGTTCAATGTACATTCCCAGCGCGTGGAAACCGTTGAACATAGAAGCTTTCTGTCGAAGGTAATTGCTGGCTGCTCCTACGAACCGTAAGTCGTGGTTGATGTTGACAATTGGAGGGCGCGTGGTACGCTTCCCTGCCGCAATGATGGGGTCAACGTACGTGGCTTTGAGCTGCCGTTGCAAATCAGCACGAATTGCTGCTCCGTCTCCGACCTCACTCATCGGAAATGATATGTTCTCGATGAGGATCGCTTGGAGAGACAGATGGTAGTGCAATGTGACGGTTGCAAGCTGCTCTTCAGTCAAGCCATCCAATGTCTCATTCACAGATTCCAACGATCCTTTCGTAACTTGGAAGTTGTAGTTGGCACCTGCGGTGATCGACGGGCTCACAATGTAGATCTCACTCCATCCATGGATGACGAGATTCTCTCTCACTGTATGCGATGACCCTCTGGTCCTTGCGACCATGTCAAAGTCTTGGACGAGGATTGTGCATTGAGAGCGCATAGTCGCGGCATCAGGCTTACCACCCATACCCAAACTATTGCGAAATCCGTTCAGCGTGTTCATGGTGTTGATCCTTGCTTCTGCCGGAATTTCATCGTTGTCGACAAGATCGCTGTCTGCCTCGATCATCACCGCCGAGGTAAGCATTGGAGGAGAAGGAAGATGCACGCACGACACCAATGCCAATGCATGGTACAGCCGCGAGTACATCCGTAACCACATCTTCGTGCTCAGCTTCACGTAGACCTTCAGGTTGAGACCCTTGTCGTCACTTTGAGAGACGGAACGAATCCTTGCCAAGTAGGTCACCAGTCTTCTGACGTAATGCTGAATTGGTGTGGTCCCCACGTCGTGGTTGGCCACGAACTTTGGCGTCTCATCAATGGTAGGTGGTTACTCGTCTTGATCACGGGTCGTCGCCAGCAAGCTCGAGCGACAGCCCTTTTCATCGATGTTGACATAATGGTACCAACTTTCCTGAGCGCCAGCGGGGATTGGAGCTTCCTCCCATGTCGGTTGCGATGGTTCCTCTTCCGGTTGCGAAGGCGGTTGTTGTGGAGGAGGTGCCGCAGAAGATGACGACGCCGATGCCGTTGCCTCGTCCGTCCTTGCCCTCTTTGGCCCGTGGCTAGGGGTGGCTCGAGGTCCGGCAGCGGATCCTTGCGATTGTTCCGGCGTTCTTCCATGCTCAGGGTGCACGATTCCTTCCGGTTCGAGGTTGCTTGCCGTAGGCATCGCCACCCTCCCCGTTGAGTACACCCAGCTAGGATGCCGTTGAAGATTGGGCGGAAATAGGCCATCATCTTGTAGAAGCGGTCTTGGTGCCTCCATCTGTTGGAGTTCTGCTTCCCATATGCTCAACGTGGCGCGTTTGGTAGAGCAGTCGACCACATATCCAGATTCAACTCCGCATTGATTCCAGGTGTAGCTACGGAACGCATCCGGCAATTGGAAGCCGTTCCTGTCTTGATCTGCACATACAGCATCCACGTGGTGCTTGAGGAAAGAATACGTGGTGTAGTCGGAATCAGGGAGCACATCATTGGACCATCTGTAATGCGGGTGTCCAGTGTCTGGATCAACCCATGATACGTAGGAATGCAGCACATGGAGACAGACACTGAACGCCTGGAGCGAATTCATCGCAAAGGCGAGCGGGTGTCCCATGCCTTGAGGCATTGTGCGCATCATCATGGCCAGCTGGTGAACGTTGAGTGGCGTAGCGCCATCGTTGTTCGCAGCACATTCCTGGTTGTAGGTCCGTAGTCCATATCCAGTGTGTTTCGCGAACATGTACATCAGCTTGCACACCCTACATAACTTAGGCTCCGCCAACAGGTCTGATTGGTCAGGTGCTCTACCCGACATTGGCAACTTGTGGTAGTAGTCCTGATTCACCGTATACCATTGTTGAATTCTCGTGTCTGTCACAGTCTGGTAGGGAGTCTCCACGGAGTTGATGAGAACAGCGAGGTTGTAGTAGCCGTCCGCAGTGACGATGTTCCTTGTTGCAGTGTTCAAGTCGACCCGAACTTGCTTTCGTTCTTGTTCCAGTTCAACCACAGCCAATTTTGCATCATCGCGGATCACTTCCTCATCCACCATGAACCTGGTGATGGCATTGAACTTCCCCTCGTAGTCAGCAACAATGTGTTTGAGACCTCCACCAAACTTGATGACCATGGCGAGGATCTCCCCATAGGGTTTGTCCATGTACTCCTCCGGGGCGGCAAATAAGCAAGCCTTGAGGATTTCTCGGACTCGAATGGAAAGATCCCCTCCTGGCGACAGATTTGCACACGTGAACAGCAAGACCAACGGAGGTGCCTTGAAAGCTGCCCATGTGCGAATGAGATCATTGTCGACCACTTTGTCTTTCGTAATCTTCGGCGGGAGCGAGACGCTCTGCGACGAATCCCCAGAATACATCTCCAGGAACTTGTGGAACTTCAGAAACGTTCGCATCATCCCACCAGACGGGAAAACTTCTTCGTGGTCCACTCCATCGAAGGCCAGCTCGTAGGCATTGTAACTTTCAGCCATGGCTCGGGTTTCGGTCCTTCCTCCGTAGGAGGGAAGTCCCTACACCCTACTCGACTTCACGGTTCCGGGTTCTCCGTAAGAGGCACCCTTCCCCGATCCGTCTGGTCAGACCTTAGTTGTTCCTTAGTTGGGGCTGTCTAATAGCCCCTTCATCAGCGTCTACACACTGATGCTGCTGCCATTCAATGTCCTCAGATTCATGTGCAACATGACTGACACTGACATGAGCTCGAACAAGGCTGCGAACATTCCTCGCAATTGACCGCCATGAGACATCAATGCGCTGCGACAAACTGTTCTTCGAATCATGGTCCAAGCAATCATTCAGTCTCACCACCAAACGGTCCGCTTCAGGCATGTTAGAGAACATGATCCTGCGTCCACCACCATCGCCATCAGCACCAACATGATCATCAACCTTAACCTTCGTCACCTTGCCACTTGAAACAAGAGCATGCAACTCTGTCCAAGACCAACATGAGCATGAAGAAGGCATGTCAAGCGAAAAATAGACGTCGGAAAATTCCGCACACTTCTTCAGCAGGCGTTTGAGAGATTTCAAGACACTTCTGAAACCCTTGTACTTCCCACCAGAACGTTTTTCACCCCCCACGCAAGCCCCTTCACTACTTCCAGGACCAGCACCTGATCGCAAAAGCGATGCCACAAATAGCACAGGTGTGCGCAGGTCGTTCCGGCACGCATCCTTCATTGTACCGATAAGGCTATCCTCATCGGCCTTGGAGCTGATCAGCTCCTTGCAATTTATGCGAGAGCAACCTTTAGTGGACTTAGGTACGGCGTAGCCGTTACCCAAGCCACAGAGGTCAACAATCATGCGGTCCGGCTTCCGTCCACCAGCCTTCGACGGCATGGCTACCAATCTCCCATCGCCAGTTGCCTGAAATTTCAAGGCTTTAAGCAATCTTCTGGAGATTTGGCTAGTCAACTCGCATTTATCAGATCGATCCTTAGCGTCCGAATCAGTCATGTGCAAATGTTTGGACGAGCACACATCAGACGACTTAGGATGCAGCGCGACTTTTGCGGCAATGTACTCCCATTCATCCTTGCAGTAGCCGAGCTCAACGGCGGTTTCGGGAGATACAGGATCCCGAAAGGTATAACGTTGCCCGTGAGTGCACCCTTGGATCTTGATGCTCTTCCACATGGCATCTTCCTGAAGTCCCTTGTACTGCTTGGTTTTCTGGACTGGTACTCGAGGAGGCACTTCGATGATGATTTGGAACCCCCATGATGCCGCTCTGCGCGCAATTCTTTGGACGACCTCCCCCCATGGGTAGTCTGTCCGCAATTTGGCCCTTTCAGGGTTGTCAGCGATTTTCCGACTCAGACACGAATTCTTGCCCAACACCCCTGCACCAATGAAGATTACGGAGTTAGGGTTGTCTTTCCTTGCTTCCACCACATCAAAGATGTAGGCGCACATGGCGTCGTCAACTTCTCGCCCCATACTCAAAACATTTACTTGCAGCCCAGGGTCGTAGTGAGAATCGGGAGCATGCTGGGCGATGCAATCCTTGCCTGGAGCATACTCGTTCCACCAGTTCTCCTCATCGACTCCTATCAATGTCCATACCGTCACTGCCTTTGGAGCATCTTTGATAGTGATACGGTACTTCCACCGGCTGTAAGGATTCTTTTAAGCATGGACCAACCTTCCATCGTGGTCGAGGAATTGGATCACCAGACCCTCCTTGGGCTTGTTTTCGGCGAAATTGACCACGTGAGGCACAATTGCTCCATCATATCCTTGATATTCCTTTTTCTGTTCCGCCGCATCTTGCCATACATCTTCGTACACCGACGACCATTGGTCATAACCAAATTTAGAGGCTTGACTCTTGGATTGGCCGTTGAAACAAAATCCCTGGTGTAATGTAAAGCCCTGGTACCCCCCATGGATGGCACGCGCCAGTGTGACAACCACCGCTCGCCATTTGGCGGGCAGGGCGCGCACATAAGACTGACCTAGAGGCGGTTCAGGAATAGGCAAAAACGGCGGCGCAAGGACGTCCGCAATGGCAGCGGGGCGCAAATGCCCACGCACGGGATGGTACTGAAACACAGCACGTTCCACGTAGCGGTCGAACTTGCCCGGTGTGTCAAGGATAGCAGCACGATCCTCCATCTGGTGCCACTGCCCTTCACGAAGAATCCAAGTCGACCGAAGGTAACGACCCGGCGGCAACGCAGAAGGCGGCCCCCGCAACATGCGCGGGAACTTGACAACCAGGATGGGGTCCACACTGTCATGTTCTTGCAAGCCTTCCTTACTCGACAATCCGGCGCGATACAACACCTGAGGGAGGATCGGCGTCTGCGTGTAAGGAAAACAAGGCACCTCGCTCTTGAACGAGTAATGCTGTTGCCCCTTCTCATCCGTACTTTGGGTATGAGGAGGGCGCATCAGATCCATAATCTCTTGGGAGCCAATGAGAGCCGGCGGAAAAATGTTGATGAGCTGACACGCATGTGTCCAGGACACAGAATCCTTGAACGACTTGGTGTGTATGTCCGCGGACATCTTGGCAGTGACCTCATAGGAAAGAGAAACGTAACCTTCCTGAAAGATAGAATGCATCCAACCAATGCAGATGCCGTGGGTACGTTCCAAGTGACGCATAGTCGGATTCTTGCCCGTGCGAATCACCCCGATCATGGTCCGGTTGTCGTCGTAGAAGACGAAGTTGGGGTCTTGCCCCCCAAGCTGCTGCCACAACGTGATAGCAGGCAATCCAAGACGTGACATGGCAAAGTCGGCCGCGACAATCTCGGCCTCAGGTGTGTAATGACTCAAGCATCCCTGCCTTTTGCTAAGTCCCGCCAAGGGAAATCGTGTGTGAGAACCTTGAATGTGCAAGTGAGCACCGGAGGTAGATTTCAAACTTTCTCCACAACCTGCATATTCCGCATCTGCAAACAGCCCGATGGACGAGTCCTCCAAGGAGTTCCCGACCCATCCAATCATCATGTGATGTTTGGACTGGTGCACATAGGCCATGAGATGATGAAGAAGAGCATCCTCCTTCTTGGTCCATTTCGTGATCTTGCGTGCGAGATTGTTGATACTGCGCAGAAGATCAAAGCGGCAAATGCGCGCGGCATAGAGCAATTTCATGAGAATGCTGGCTGCCTGCGTAGCAAGTGCGCCGCGATTGGCCTCGTTGATTTCCTCTTCCTCGGGCGCCTTGGGAATAGGTGGAGGCGGAACGAGCCGACCATCCTTATCAACAGGCATGGTGTGTCCACACCACGTGCATCGATGGCTTTTACCTGACTGTGCCGGAGCGCGAGCTGGGTGATTCTTAGTCTCCTCAGCCGGACTCGGCGATGGTACCGTCTTGATTTTTGTCGGATCGAACCCAGTCACGTCGCAGTACTTCTTGACTGTCATGTCCAGGTACGTCTCCATGTCGTAGGTAACGGTCTGCACCTTCGTTTTGTCATGCAACGTTGCCTCGCCCTTGGAGATGCGACAACCCAGATACAACCCCAGCGGCGTTTCTTCTTCCAATCGAAGTTCTTGGCGCAGCATGTCCCAACCCTTGGGTAGATTCTCTTTGGGTCCTGCCATCTTGAGATCATCCACGTAGATGACAAGTAAGAGCTTCATTTGCGGGTGAAAATACAATGATGGCCATTCATCGCCAATCGGCTTGAACCCTACTTTCTGTACCGCGGTGTGGCAATGTTGTTCCCACATGGTTCCTGCGTCAGGATGTCCATATAGAGCTTTGATCAGTCGGCATACCGGCCTACGGAATTTGTGCCGTTTCGCAGATGGATGCCAGGCTTCATCAGGCAGTTCAACCCAACATGGAGTGCCCGATAGTCTCGCCTGAATGTATGCTTGGATAGCATCCGCCATCTGGACATCGTTGCCA
>CAJNDT010002049.1:0-37523 GCA_905221615.1 Symbiodinium sp. CCMP2592
TGTCCAGCTCACGGCTCATGGCTCTTGCCGGTCCCACCTCTTCAGGATGGCACCAAAATCATCACTCATCTTTGTCACATCCTGCACTGCGTCATACAATGCACGCACCGTGCACTTAAGCCCGTCCACAAGCTTTTGAAATTCTTTCTTCTCCTCGCGCTCCTTCTTGATCGTGGCTTCCAGTGTCTGGATCCGCAGCTGGAGCCAGTACACCTGATTTTCCAACTGCTCAGGCTCCGGGTCCTCCATCATGCTTTGCGTCTCCAAGTCGTCCTCCTCGATATGTTCCGACATGCGGCGCAGCACGTGTGAGTGCGGTGAAGGCGAAGCCTTTCTCTGGAAGTTCTAGACGAGAAGGCAAGCCTTTCTGTGACAAAGCTGGAGCCAGAAACTCATCATGACTACATGTTGCAGGCACATGAAATTTGGAAGCCTTTGCCTTCCACCATCGTTCGACGGACCATGCTAAAGGTGGTGGATCCCAGGTATATTTATATACATAAATAGTAGTAGCAGTAGTAGTAGTGTTCCTGCTCTGTTTTTACCCGCTGCTGCGATTTGTATGCAAGACTTTGTCTTGCATTAAGTCTTGCGTAAACTGGAACCCATTAAGGGTCCGATTTCTGGGATCTGGCTCTACGCAGATTCCTATTCCGGGCATGCCGCAGGCGAAGCCTTGCAGCATGCCAAAGCTTCTGCAGGCAGAGCCTTGCAAACCCGTAGCCTGCTCAGTCCAGCCCGTTGAAGAAAAGCTCTTCCGGCCCTTGGACCTGCAGAGCAGCTTCTGGGTTTGCGGGCTCTTCCGGCCCTTGGTCCTGCAGTGCGGGTTCTGGGCTGAGCTCTGGAGCCGGTTCGTCTTCTGCAGGAGCTGCAAAAAGCAGCAGGGCTGGAGGGACCGGAGGTTCCAGCGGCGTCAGCGTCTCCACTAAGTCTTCGATTGTCCAAACCAGAGGTGGCGGATACGGCAGCTCCGAGATGTCGCGGGACATGGCAAGAAGAATCCGCGAGTTGTGTTCGCTGAACCCTTGCATGACATATCCCTCCGCGACCCAGGTGAAAGCAACCATTGCTTCATACACCCTGTGGGCCTTCTCTTCGTTGGAGGGGATTGTCCTCGACAACCAACCAGGCACTGCCAGCCGGAGAGTCGCCGCCGCGATCTTGTGGCCAAGCCCGAACCGTGGGCATCGCGGGCATGGGCGGAGCTCATCCGCATGAAAAGCGGAATGCCCCAGGTCTATGACCTTGTAGCCCGCCCCATGCAGACGGTCCAGGCCATCAACCAACTGGTTGATGTCCAAGAGGCGAAGGCGGCGCTCAAGGCGGTGCACAACTTCCATGTGCACGTCCATGTTGCTACCTACACGGGCCTAAAGAAAGCCCGGGCGAGCCTCAGGCAAAGGAGCTTGAGGAGAAATGCCGATGCCACTCGCACATGAGAAGAAACCCAAGTTTTTAGATTTAGGGCTTCGGGGGGTTGTATACATAGATATAGGACAAGGCTTTCAGGGTTGAGGCCAGCGTGGCGAACCCAAGCTTTTTTCCAAAAGCTCGCCCATGTGCACGTGCCCTTGCAGGGCGAAGCCTCTGCACCACACGGGCTAAGCCGCTGAGCCCTTCAGCTGCCCAACATGGCCTCGACCATGTCGCAATTGATCTGGGCAAAATTGGTCATGCTGGTAGACAGCTCTTTCACGGCGTTCTTGAGGAAGTCGACTTGCCGCTGCAGGGCCTCCACCTCACATCGCGACTTGGACTTCATGTAGTCCATCTCGCGGCTCAAGTTCTCGATCATGTGCAAGAGCTGCAGCGGTCCTGGCCCTTTGACATCTTCCGTGCCGCTGGAGCTGCAGGAGGAGTCCAACCGCCTCAAGGCCAGCCTCAGTCCTTCCTCGTCGTCTGAGGCTGCCTCCCTTGGGCGCTTGGAGCCAGCTGGCTTCGCAGCTGGCTTGGGAGCTGGCCCCGTCACCTCCAGAGGCACAGCTCGCCCCACAGCCACAGCTGTTGCCTCCACAGGCACAGCTGGCCCCACAACCACAGTTGTTGCCTCCACAGGCACAGCTGGCCCCACAACCACAGTTGTTGGCTCCGCCAGCCTCACAGGCACAGCTGGCCACACAGCCACAGCTGCTGGCTCCGACAGCTCCAGAGCCGCAGCCGGAAACTCGGAGCTTGCACCTGTCCCCGCCATCTTTCAGGAGGCAAGGCCTTCCGTTCCAAAACCTTTGCGAGCCAGAAAAAACTCTCGGATTGCAGGCAAACTGAAAGCAAGCCGCAGAGCCTTACAGATCCAACACGGTATAAAAGATGGCCGCAAGTGATAGAGCAGTGCAAGCCTTTCTAGAACGTGTTATTCAGAAGCATTACATGTATGACTTATTTAACCCCCAAAGCCCCCCAACCCACAAATGTTGCGAATTGTGTTTTTGTGCTGGATTTCGGTTTCATTTTTCCACTATTTCTAGACATGGGTCGGACATCCATGGGAAAATTCAGGGTTCAGGGTGGGTCCGGGGTTTAGGGTTGTGGGTTTGGGGTTGGTAAGCAGTGGTGCGAAGTGTGCTTGTTTTTGCATGGATTTCGGTTCATTTTCCACTTTTTTAGACATGGGCAGGGCTCAGGGTTATGGGTTTGGGGTTGGGCTGCAGTGAATGCAATAGATTCTTTTGGGCGTGGGAATTGATGGTTGTATTTCGAAGCTGACGCAGGGGAATGGGGTTTTGGTGAGGGGGTGGGAAGGGGGTTTGGGGGGGTTGTTGGGGGGTTGGGCACATGGGCTGTGACGTTGGGGGTTGGGGGGTTGTATAAAGGGGCTGTGACCGGGGGTTGGGGGCTGTTGGGGGGGTTTGGGGCTTGGACTGCAGTTGGGAATGGGGTTGGGGGGGTTGGGTGGGGGGTTGGCTGCGATCTGAAATTGGGGGCTGGGGGCTGCAGTTGGGTTGGGGCCTTGGACTGCAGTTGGGAATGGGGTTGGGGGGGTTGGGTGGGGGGTTGGCTGCGATCTGAAATTGGGGGCTGGGGGCTGCAGGTTTTTGGGGCTTGGACTGGGTTGGGAATGGGGTTGGGGGCCTTGGACTGCAGTTGGGAATGGGGTTGGGGGGGTTGGGTGGGGGGTTGGCTGCGATCTGAAATTGGCTGGGGGCTGCAGGTTTTTGGGGCTTGGACTGGGTTGGGAATGGGGTTGGGGGGGTTGGGTGGAGGGTTGGGCATGGGCTGCGACCTGAAATTGGGGGCTGGGGGTTGGGTCTGGTGGGGGGGGTTTTGGGGCTTGGACTGCAGTTGGGAATGTTGGCTGCGATGTGAAATTGGGGGCTGGGGGCTGCAGGGTTTTGGGGCTTGGACTGGGTTGGGAATGGGGTTGGGGGGGGGTTGGGTGGAGGGTTGGGCATGGGCTGCGACCTGAAATTGGGGGTGGGGGTTGGGTCTGGTGGGGGGAATTTTGGGGGTTGGACTGGGTTGGGAATGGGGTTGCGGGGGGGGCTTGGGTGGGGGGTTGGGGGGCTGGTTTTTTTGGCTGGGGCGGGGTTGGGAAGGGGGTTTGGGTGGGGCTGGGCATGGGCTGCGACCTGAATTTGGGGGCTGCGGGGCTGGGTCTGAAATCGGGGTTTTGGGGCTGCAAGACGCGGTTGAGGGCTGAAGAAGGCGGGGCCCCTCCCCCTATACTCCCCCCCCTCCCCCCCCCTCCCTCCCCCCCCCTGGGGATTGCCCCCAACCCCGCGACACGCCCCAGCGACACCCCCGTGACACGCCCGCGACACGCCCGCGACACGCCCGTGACACGCCCGTGACACGCCCGTGACACGCCCGTGACACGCCCGTGACACGCCCGTGACACGCCCGTGACACGCCCGTGACCCGTGACACGCCCGTGACACGCCCGTGACACGCCCGTGACACGCCCGTGACACGCCCGTGACACGCCCGTGACACGCCCGCGACACGCCCGTGACACGCCCGCGACACGTTTTTTTTTTTTTTTTTTTTTTTTTTTTTTTTTTTTTTTTTTCTCTCTCTTTTGGTTTCTCTCTTTTTTTGTTTTTTGTTTTATATTTTTTTCGTTTTTTTTAAAGTTTTTTCGGTTTTTTTTTAGATTTTTTTCGTTTTTTCTCTCTGATTTTCCCACAGTGTTTTATTTTTTTTATTTTTTTCATTTTATATTGGTTTACAGTTTTTTTTTATTTTTTTGCGTGTGTTATTTTTTGTGTTTTATTATTTTCTGTTCTATTTTTCTAATTTGGTTTTATGTTTTTATTTTTATTTTTTAATTATAAGGACCTTTTTGGCTCCCCGACTGCATGCGTCATGAACTCTTGATTAGAAACTGCCGGGGCGAAGCCACCTGGCACACACATCACTCCAGAGGCGAAGCCTCCGCGCAGGCATGACGAGTTTCCTGGGGGCAAACCACCAGGAATCAAAATCTCTGCCCGCCCTAAAGATCTTAGGGGCTGAGTATACATAAGCAACCTTTAGACTTTTGGGCCCCATTTTAACCCTATTATGGACTCAGCCCCTAAAAGCAAAGAAGATCTAGACGGATTTGAAGGCCGCCGCTTGCTCCACCTGCAGCTTCAGCCGGGCGGTGGCTGAGGTGATGCTGTTCAAAACCTTGTCCGCCTGGTCCAGAACGTCGTTGACGACACCATGGTCTTCGTCCAAGAGCTTCTCCACCTCCTCCTGGGCCGCCAAAGCCTCGGCGATCGAGGCCCTGCCTGCGTCGCAGACATAGGCCGGCACCATGCCCTCGAACTTCTCCGCCCTGGACAGCAAGTCCAAGCACTGCATCCGCTGCGATGCGACGGCCTCCATCTTTTTGTTGATCTTGCTCCGATCACCCTTCTTGAACTTGGGCAAGTTGTCGCCGCCTTTGCCCTTCTTCTTCTTGAAGATCGCCTTCTTTTCAGCGGCCTTCTCTTCAGCGGCGTCCTCCAGCTCCTCGGCCAGGTCCTGGTGGCAAGAGGTTGACCTTTGCCTCTTCTTGCCCTTCTCCACCACATCCTCGTGGGAGGACTTGTACTTCATGTCCTCGAAGAGGGTAACTCCTCTTACCCTGTCAAAGATCTGCTTGCAGTTTCTTTTCACATTTTCGTACTGCTCGACACCATCCGGCTTCTCTTTGTAGCGAAGCCAGAGATCATGATCGTCGAGGAACTCGCCCGTGCCTTGGAAACTGCTCCTCGACATCTCCGTCGACCAGCTCTGGACAGTTTCTTCGAGCTTGACAACCAGCTCCCTCCCCCTCAGGTGCCCAAACTCTTTGAAAAAGTTTTGCACAGCTCCGCGATCGTCGATCTTGCCAAAGTCCTGCACAAGCCCGTCATGGGCCCGGCTTAAGCGGGCTATAGCCGCTTTGCTGCTGTGGCACTTGCGGCAGCGAAGGGTCTGCTGACCCTTCGTGTGCCTGACACAGGTCACGGACTCCGTCGACTCCTGTCCACAGGTGCAGCAGATGAACGGCACGGGGTGCTGGTTGGTCGGGACCATCGGATGCACGGCCGGCACCATCAAAGAGCCCAGATCGGCATCGCCAGGCACCAGTTGCAGTTGCCCGTCAACTGCAACGGCTGCCTCGGCTGAGGTCTCTGGCTCCTGTTTGGCCACCGAAGCTGGCGAAGGCTCGGGCCCCTGCTGGCTTGCAGGCTGCTGGGTCTGTGGCTCCCCTGCAGGCACCTGGGTCTGCTGCGGCTCCACAACCGTCTCCGCGAGCTGTGTCTGCTGCGTCGCTGCCACCATGGCTTCAAGAGGCGAAGCCTTCGGAGCAACAGAAAACTATCGAGGCGAGGCCTTCGAGGAAGGCCAGCTGTTAAGCTTGCTGTGTATATATATATATATAGATATATATATATATATATGGCAGCGGCAAGCATGTATAATCATAAATCAAAAACGGTTTAGGTTTTACATTTGAGGGTTTCTGGGGTTTAGGCTTCGATCGAAAAACAATGCAAGCGACAGCAGCGATAGCACATGCGGGGCTGCATTTTTGCATGGAGCTGCGACCAAGCAGAATGCGTGCATGCAGGGGCGGGCAGAGCCTCACCCGTTCACATGCTGCAGCTCCTCAGAAGTCAGGCAGGCCTGGAGGGATCCATCGGCCTTTTTGCCATATATGACTGCCCTAACACCGTCCGTCAGCAGCGTGAGGCAGGGTCGGCCACGACTGTGAAAAACGTTGTCCCCCACGTGCTGCCGCAGGTTGGCTTGTGCCAAGTAGGAATGCCGTCCAGACATGACGACGGCACAGAGCAGAGCCTGCACTTCCCCAATCATCTTCTCCTCGGGCCAGAAAACCTCCGAAGGCCAAGGTCGACTTACATTTGAATGAGGGTTGCAATTACATGCACACATGTATATATATATATAGAGAGAGGAAAATACAATACAGCCAGCTCATGTTTTTGCCAGGACACGACATCACCGGTGAAGATGCGGCCAGTGGGGGTGACCATTGTCCTGGCCGCCTGAACACCAATCACATCGGTGCCCAGAAGAGAGGCCACGACCTCTTTTGCCCACGGCACCTCACGTATGGGCTCCAGCAAGAAGTGGGAGCGGCAGACATCCTCTGTTGCAAAGAAATCCAAAAGCTCCGCCCCCAGTCTGAGGGCAATGTGCTGGCTGATCGTAGGGCCGGTGACGTGGCTGGCAATGGCCTTCACAGCTCGATGCTTCCTCTCTGGCGCGAAACAGCTGTGGATTGCATCGAATTTCAGCACTTGTGCCGGAAGATGAAAAAGCCAATGGTATTTTGGCTTGCGGCACCCAGGATAGAGCTCGGCATAGAGCAGGTTGTGCGCGGTCACGGCCTCTTCGAGAAGCACCGCCTTGCGAGCTGCGGAAGACGACAAGATATCCAAAATGTCGCCGAGGAGCTTCATGCAGCGGCAGTGCTGGGGAAGAAGACCGGCCGGGTCCAGCACGGTCTGGACAAGGGCCACAAGAATCGTGACCGCCACCAGCATCTCCGAGCCAAAGCCTCTGATGCAAGAGTCGGGCTGCATGCATACCCGGTCCTGGAAAAAGGTCTTCGGCAGGGAGGTGTAGCATGCTGGCAGCTTGAACGTGTTTGCGAAGTCGTCGAGAAACTCGAAGCTCAGATTGCAGGTCGTCTGCAACTCCTTCGCAAACTCGTTCACCTCGTACTGGCCCACACCCGAGCTCGCAACGAGCACATGCATCCAGTCATACATGGTCTGCTCGACGTGGTTCAGCATCGGGAGACGAGGATTCCACAGGGCGCCTCAAAGGGGGCTGCATGCTGAAGTGTAATGATTCCAGGCTCTGTGTCCCTGTGTGTTTTTCGTTATTAGAACTCTCTGCCCTTAAATATAAGAGCGAAAGGCAAACAACCACATACATCAGACTGATTGTTTGGTCATGCACACCCACCGGGCCTTTGGCGTGGTACTGCAGGCCACAAAGCTGACCGAGCTTCTTCTGCTCGTTCGGGCGGTGTGCCAAATCGGCCAGGTCTCGCACCATCGTTTTGCCAGTATCCGACGTGTGCAGCTGGAAGCGGTCCTTGTCAGAGCTGCTGACATGAACCAAATAGTCGTGGTTGGCAATGGATTCGGGCGACATCCTGCCTACCACGTTCGCACAGCAGAAACAGGGCTTTGTACCATTCTCACCAGTGAGGTTCCAGAGCTGTTTGAGAGCCTTGGCATCGGCAATCAAGAATCCAAACTTGGGCTTGAAGTTAAAATGCCCGGACCTCCTGCTGAGCGGGAGGCCTGTTGCAAAGTTGAGGCCGTCCTGCTGCAGGTCGAAGAAGCCCTCCAGCATGAGGCCGAAGAGAAAGCTGTAGCCGCCCTCGACATCTGAGATCTTGCTCGTTGGAAACGAGCCGAAAAACAGCCATCCTCAGGGAGTTTGATGAAACATCTCACCCAATTATACATGACAGCTACGTTTGTCCTGATCCCGATCCGCGTATTTTAAGCATCCCTGGCCTTGGTCTCTGCCGACAAACCAGGTCGGTAGCTCTTTCAGAGTCCAATAGAAGGCCAGCTGCTCTCGACCTTTATCAGGCCTCAGCACATTTCCTGGCACAATCTCGTCTGCGTATACCACCACGTTTTCACAGACGGCCACGAGGTCGCCGAAGTTTCTGTTGATGCTGCACAGTCTGTGCAGCAAAGCAGCTGGCCGCAAAATGTGCCACTGCCATGGCTCACCATCGAGTGGCACAGTTAAAGAATCCAGCACTCTGCCACATGGCCCGTCCTCCTCCAGCGGTCTGCGGAGGCCTTCACGAATGACCTTCCTTTGATGATCCAGATTCTTCCCTGAGTCCTGCAGGTCTGCAAGCGTAGAGAAGGAAATCGCCCTTGGCAGCTTCTTCCTCGGCGTCTCAGCCTGCAAGGGGCGCTTCAGCGCCATCCATGGCAAAGGTGCTCATGTCAGGCGAGCCTTGACATCCACAGAAATGGTCAGGCGAGGCCTTGACCAAGCAGGCTTGCTCCTAACATATCTCGCAAAGGATCTGAGTTTTTACTCTGTATGCATATTTGTATATAGATACATCTACACGTTTTAGGGTTCAGCGTCTATCGTTTAAGGGTTTAGGGTTTAGGGTTTCAGGCGGGCACTGTGCAAAAGGGTTTCTGCTTTTGTATGCTTCAACTGTATACGAGCCGATAAGAGCTCAAAACATCGAATCACCAATTCCTCGCTCACACAGAACATGCAGATGTGTGGCATGCATGCGTGCATAAAAAGTTGAGCCCTGTTTTCCATGGCTGTGTGCATGCATGGCGTGCTGCGTGCATGCACATGCGGGCGGGCGAAGCCTCGCCGATTAAAGCTGCTCCAGGTCTCTTGCCTGAAGTCTCACACTCTCTAGCCTTCCCTCGGTTTCTTGAGAGGTGGGGCAGGCCAGCTACGAGGAAACTGCGAAGGCGAAGGGGCCTTGCTCTTGGACCCTACGCCTGGCAAGGGCACGTCCTCCTCCTCCTGCGCCTCTTTGTCGGGGCAGTCCGACGGCACGGGAGGCTCCTCCTCCGCTTCACTGCCGGGGCCAGCCTCCGACGTGGGAGAGAGGTGCTGCTCCTGCGGCAGCACCGGTGTTTCCTCGTAGTCCACCTGCATGTTGTTAAGGCTTAGGCTTTTTTTGGGTTCAGGGTTTCTCCCTAATTATATTTTATAAGTTTAGGGCTTATAAAAACGGGCCTCCTCCTTTTTCATCGGTAGATCTTGCCCCGCAGGTGCGGCTTTGGCCACCTTCAGGGTTTAAGGATGGAATATTGGATTTAAGGTTTAGGGCCCGGCCTCCTCTTCCTCCTCTGCCTCCTTTTTCACCGCTTCTTTGCCCGCCGGGGCTTCCTCTGCTTCTGAGCTCTCCGACGAGTCTGAGCCGACCTTCAGGGTTTTAGGGTTTAGGCTTATTATATATAGGGGGTTTTGGTTGAGCCTGGTTGAACCCACGGTTTAGAGTGTAGGGTTTAGGGGTTTATGGTTTGGCCTTCGGCGCCGGCTTCACTTCGACAGCGGCGGGAGCCCTTGGGCTTTCCGAGCTGGCGGAGCTCGCCTGTCGGTTGTTGGCAGGATTTGAGGCGTATCTATGTCTCTATATAAAGATATATGTATAAAGGAAGAGTAAAGATGTATATATAAATTTGTATGTATACATATATATATATATATATATATATATGTGTACCCTTGTGCAGAAGCCCAAGGGCGAAGCCACAGGTGCTTCTGCACATTTACTTGTAATCACACAGGCGAAGCCATGTGTGATTACAACTTGCATGTGTGTTAGGCCCGGCCTCGTCGGAGGAGCTGCTCCGGGCCTTTGGCGGCGGCGGCCGCAGCTGCAGCTTGTGCATTGCCTGCAATGCTGCTTCTGCTTGTCTGGCCGCGTTTTCCGACCTGGCCGCTGCAGCTTCCGCACGTTGAGCGGCCTGCAGCCAGGGATCAGGCAGCCCTGGCACTAAAGGCGGTGGCGCGAGGAAGCCTTGCCCCAAAAAGCCAGGTTGCTGGTCCAAAAAGGCAGGTTGGGCTGGGAAGGAGGGCTGGAACGGCGGGGGCGGGGCTTGCCATGCCTGCGGGAAGGCTTGGGGCCAGGGTGAGGTGGGTGGCCTGGCTGCTGGCGGCGGGCGAGGCCTCGCCGGCTTCGCTCCTGGAGCTGGAGTGGAAGCGGCCGCTGGCGAGGCCTTTGCCGGGGGCTTTGCCTTGGCTGACGCTTCTATGTACCGCCAAGCCATGGACAAAGCCTCCGGCAAGTGACCGTCTCTGGGGCCGGTCAGGACCATGGCTCGCCCCTGCCAGGAGTTCCTCAAGCGAAGCGAGACCCTCATGCCCGTGGCCTGAAAGATCTCGCTTCGCTCAGCCGCCGTCAGGGTCCCCGCCTGGACCTCGTAGGGCCCATCGTAGACTTCGTCTACGATGGGCCCCTCCTCCTCCTCCTCCTTTTCCTTTCCCTTTCCTTTCCCTTCTTCTTTCACCTCCTCTTGGAGGCCCTCCCCTTTTCCTTTTCCCTTCTCTGAGGGATCCTCTTCTTTGACGTGCTTTCCTTTTCCTTTGTCTTCGGGGCACTTCCCTTTTCCTTTTTCCTTTCCCTTCTCTTCGAGGTCCTTCCCTCCTTTTTGGCTTTTTCCAAGACCCTTCTCTTCTGGGCGCTTCCCTTTTCCTTTTCCCGGACCCTTCTCTTCGGAGTCCTTCCCTTCTCCTTTTTCCTTTCCCTTTCCCTTCTCTTGGAGGTCCTTCCCTTCTCCTTTTCCTTTTCCCTTCTCTTCCGGGTCCTTTCCTTCTCCTTTTCCCTTTCCCTTCTCTTCAGGGTCCTTTCCTTCTCCTTTTCCCTTTCCCTTCTCTTCAGGGTCCTTTCCTTCTCCTTTTCCCTTTCCCTTCTCTTCAGGGTCCTTTCCTTTTCCTTTTCCCTTCGCCGCGGACTTCGCCGGGAGCTTGTCCATGGCGACCGCAACGAAGCAGCTGTGCCGCTGCTGAGGTTTCAGGAACTTGCCTGCATGTTCTATATATGCCATGGGCTTGCACATGTGTCTGTCTGCAGTGCGTCTGGCTTCGTGTGTGTCTGTCTGCTGTGTCATGCGTGCTGCTATGCCCATGCAGTGCATGCAGGGGCGAAGCCTCCTGCACAAGATGCACGGGGCGATGCCTCCATGCATTCATTTAGAGCCACGTTCACAGCGGATTTGGAGTTCGGGTTTGAGGTTAAGACGGCTTGGGGTTTGGGGTCAAGGGCCCGGTTTCGGGTAGCATCGTTTGGTTCTTGGGCTGGCAGATTTTGGCATTCAGCTGGCATGTTTTTTGCAACTTACAAGTGTCAAATTTTCGACTTCAGGTATGTGTTTTTTTTGAGTTTGGGTGAATTAATTTTCGACTTGAGGCTAATTTTTTTTAGGTTTGAGGGAGTTCAATTTTCGACTTCAGGCGACGTTTTTTTTGGTTTTGGTGCGGTTAAATTTTCGACTTGAGGCTCGTTTTTTTTTGTTTTGGGGGGGTTGGATTTCGGACTTCAGGCGACGTTTTTTTTTGTTTGGGCGGTTCAATTTTTGGCCCACGGATACAATTTTCGGGAAATAGCGTTGCGGGAGCGTCGGAGTTATAACTCCAAGCGAGTGGACTTACGGCGGACTTATAACTCCCACTTATAACTACTTAGCGAGGACTTGACTGGGACTTATAAGTGGAGCCTTAACTCCTTCAATTAGTTATAAGGCAAATATAACTCTGTATGGACTTACAACTCACTTGCTATGTCAATACACTACTTATAAATGCCCTTGCATGATTTATAATTGCACATGACCGACATATAACTCGACATATAAGTACGGAACAGCAAAACCCACCAAAGTACTCCTTCGGTGCTGCGCTAGTCCTGGCCTACAAGGACGCTAGCGTCAAGGAGCGGCACTTCACGACGCCGCTAGCCCTCCATGCTAAGCGGCCGCAGCCCTGGACCTCCACGGAGGATCGGCCCGCTAAGACCCCCAAGGGGAAAGGCAAGGGCAAGGATGGCCCCCCCAAAGGGGGCAAAGCTAAGAAACGCTTGGGTGCCGATCGCACCCCGCAGGGGAAGCCCATCTGCTTCCGCTACAATGCTAAGGGGTGCAAGAATGGCAACAAGTGCCACTTCGAGCACGTTTGCTCGCTATGCTTCGGCAAGCACCCAGCTACCAAGTGCCCGAGCAAGCAGACCGACGCAGCTAAGGAGGACAAGCCCTCCAACTGACCCGCTACGGCGGCTGCGCCCTCAGTGCCTGTGACCCCCCCCGGGGGGGATGCTACGCCAGACTCACCGGCCGCTATGCCGGCAGCGCCGGCCGCTACGCTGACAAAGCCGCTACGGGTGCTCTACCTTTTCTCGGGTACCTCGCGCCGGCTAGATGTGGCGCAGTGCTTGCACCAGCTAGCGGCAGAGTGGGGAAACGACGTCAGGGTCGAGTGTGTCGACCTGCTACGGCACGCTAAATACGACCTCAGTCAGCCCAAGATTCGGCAAAGCTACCTGGACCGGATCGCTAGCAAGGAGTTCGACGCGGTGGTGCTCTCCCCGCCGTGCGCTAGCTTCTCCAGAGCACCCTGGGCTAACTTTCAAGGGCCTCGCCCAGTGCGCAGCTACGAGTTTCCCCGAGGTCTGGAAACGCTAACACCTGCTGAGCGAGACCGCGCTATCCTGGGCAACATTTTTGCGGATTTCAGCTTCGAGGTCGCTACCCTCGTGGCCGATGGTGCAGCTACCTTCCTGGCCATGGAACAGCCCGAGGACCTTGGTGCCCTCGCTAAGGGCCCGCGCAAGGGAGCACGGCCGGCCTCTATGTGGCAGTGGCCGCCGCTAGCCACCCTTCTGGAAAAGGGGCTACGGACCGTGGCCTTCCACCAGGCTAGTTTTGGTACGCCATACGCTAAGCCTACACGGCTACTCCTGAAGTGTTCTTCCGCTATGCCAGACTTTGTGCACGAAGGCCTGCCGTGCTATGACAAAAAGGGCTGCTACACAGGACCGCTGCCTTCTGCTGCTACCTTGGGTCGCATGTTCAAACGCACCGCTAAGGGCCCCTTCAAGACCTCAGGTTCCGAGAAGTGGCCCGCTAGGATGTGCCAGTGGCTGGCTACCCTGATTCTGGACTCCTGCCAGCACCCTGCTACCGCTGCCCAGGGGGAGGGGGGTGGCGCTAGGCCGGAGTGCCCGCTACCCGAGACCTTCCCGACCTGTGAGCCGGAGGGTCCGCGGGTGCTAGGGGGTTCAGGACCACCAAGGACCTGCCAACAGCTAGGTGGCAACAAGAGCTACCACGATGCTAAAAGGCCTCTGCTCCCCAGGACGCTGGCCCCACGCTACCCGCAGCTATGCCGATGGTCCCAACTGGAACTGGCTACGGGAGAAGATGATGGAGGTGATCCTCGCTAAGGTGGGTTCGGAGGCGGAGCTAGAGAAGGAAGCCTTCCGAATGGCGGCCGGAGGGGCCAAGGGCTGTGCCCTGGCTAGCTCCGAAGACCTCCAGGAGCAGCTACGCTTGATCTGGAAAGAGTGGCTGGAAGCTAACGACTTGGGGGACCCGGAGCTGCTGAAGGTGGCCCCGGGGCAACCGCTATACCTTCGCCTCATTCGGGCGCTACTGACCGCGGCCGGCGATCCCGACAGGGACTTCCTCCTCCAGGCCGAGGAGGGGCTACCGGTGGGGGTGAGAGACCCGCTACCACGCACTCCCCACGTCTTCGAGGAGCAGCTAAAGTGGCCTTTGGAGAACGCCCCTTGGGAGGCGGCGCTAGCCTGGGTCCCGAACTACTCCTCGGTGGAGGAGTACCGGGAGTTCGCTAGGGAGAAGTTCGAAGAGGACGTGGCGGAGGGCCTCATGGTCAAGATGACGCTAGGCGAGTTCAAAGCCCGCTATGGCGAGCATCGAGCCATCGCCGCGCTAGCTGTCATCGTCGAGGACGAAGCTAGTGGAAAGAAGAGGATGATCCACGACGCTACTCACGGGGTCCGGGTCAACCACCGCATCAAGTGCAGGGATAAGATCCGGGCCCCGGGAGCTAGGGAGAAGAAGCAGCTACTTCGGGAACACATCGACGCTAACGAGGTGGCTTTCTCCGTGGTGGGCGACATCGCTAAGGCTCACCGACGCTACAAGCATGCTGAAGGAGAGCATGGCTACTTGGGGTGTCAGATCGACACCGAGGAAGCTACACCGGGGGACCCCGACAGCCAGACGGTTTACGTTAACCTGGTGGGGACCTTCGGGCTATCCTGCGCGAGCTACTGGTGGACCCGTATAGCGGCGTGTGGGCTTCGGCTCACGTACCACCTGCTAGGGCCATCGTTCCCGCTAGACATGCTCCTCTATGCCGACGACCTCGAGTCCTTGGGCCGGGGGGCTAGAGGGCGCATGGGGATCCCGCTAAGCTATCTCTTCCTCGCTAGTCTTGGGTACCCCTTCAAGTGGGCCAAGACGAGGGGGGGATTTCGGGTGGAGTGGCTAGGCATGGAGACGGAGTACTCCACCTGGAGGCTAGGTCTGTCTCAGAAGAGAACCGACTGGCTAGTGGAATGGCTACGGAAGCTAGTCCGTGACGGGAAGTGCGAGGCCCGGCCCTTCGCTCAGGGGCTAGGGCGCCTGGGGTTCGCTTCCATGGCGCTAGACTGGGAGCGCCCCTTCTTGGGACCGCTACACGCCTGGTCTTCAGCCGTACAAGGGAAGCTGGGGATCCTCACGCCTGTGGCTGGCTAGCAGACCGTTTAGCAGCGGGGGGCCGTCTCCAGAAGCCGGCCTCGCTATTGGACGGGGCGGCACCGCTCTCCTTTTACACCGACGCTAAGGCCGAGAACGGACGTGCCTGGATTGGGGGCTTCCTCGAGCTAGTGGACGGCTGCCACGGCCCCTGGTTCTCGCTAGAGGTGAAGAAGGAATGGGCCCCCTGGGCCTTCGCTAAAGGAGACCCGAACAAGGTCATAGCCGCGCTGGAGCTACTGGCTACTCTGGTTGGTGTGAGGCTCTGGGTACCGGAAGGGGATGCTAAGAAGACCTCCAAGGTGGCCATCCGTGGCTACACTGACAACCAGTCCAACGAAGCGCTACTGAAGAAGGCTATGACGACGAAGTTCCCATCGACCCTGGTGTTGATGGAGCTAGCAGAGGAACTCTCCGCTAAGAACTGTGAGCTTCAGCTACAGTGGATCCGCAGAGATCTGAACCAGCTAGCGGACGACCTCACGAACGAGAACTTCGCTAGTTTCTCCCCGGACTTCAGGGTGAACCTGGAGGGGGGGAAGCTAGAGTGGCGCGTGCTGGGCCGTCTCCTCGAACACTCGGCTAGCTACTTCCAAGAGCTAGGAGTGAGGAAAAGGACCGGAGAGCCGAAGGCTCCAAGGTTCGCTAAGAAGGCCCGTAAGCTAGGTCCCTGGTAGCCCTACGGCTGCGCAAGGAGATTAGCTAGCCAAAGGCTAGAGTTCTTCTCCGGGCTAACGCGGGACTTCGCCACAACGCTAAAAAGAGAGAAGTTCGTGTTGTCCGTGCTACTGCGTGAAGCCAGCTAGCTTAAGCTAGGCTTGCTACGTACTCCCCGGAGGTGTAGAGGGAGGTGGCGGGAGGATACGCTAGCTAGTGTACGCACTCGTGCCGAGGGACGAGGTACGACAGTGTATGCTAGCGCTAGTATCCCTTTGGGAAACATCGAAGGTGTTTCGCTAGAAAACGTCGAAGGGGTTTTCCTCTGAAGCTAAACAGAACGAAGCTTGTCTGTTTGCTAGAGTGACTGCACATGGCCGGTGAAGCAGTGCTACTCCGTGGCCATTGTGCTGAAAGGCCCCCAGCTATTGGGGGGCAAATTTCGAGTGCCCACCCAACCCACCCTGGAGATTAGCTAGCCAAAGGCTAGAGTTCTTCTCCGGGCTAACGCGGGACTTCGCCACAACGCTAAAAAGAGAGAAGTTCGTGTTGTCCGTGCTACTGCGTGAAGCCAGCTAGCTAAGCTAGGCTTGCTACGTACTCCCCGGAGGTGTAGAGGGAGGTGGCGGGAGGATACGCTAGCTAGTGTACATTGTTAATCAGAACTCCCTATCACCGAAGGCCCTCCTTGTAACCCTTGTCTAACAGCAAAGCTTGTCTAACAGCACAGCCTGTCTAACAGCTAAGCAGCTAAGCCTGTCTAGCAAAGAAGGCTGATTAACCGCAAAGCCTGTCTAGCAGAGAAGCCTGCTGAACAGCAAAGGCTGTTTGACAGCACAGCCTATGTAACAGCAAAGCCTTTGTAGCAAAAAACACAAATGACAAACCGCGCTTCCCCGCCACCAGCCCCAAGCCCCCGCCCCCCAAGCCAATCCAAGCCAAATCTAAATCAGAATTCCCTATCACCGAAAGCCCTCCTGGAAACCCGGTCTAACAGCAAACAGCTAAGCTAGGTTTAACAGCAGGGCCTGTCTAACAGCAAAGCCAAGGCCCGAACATTAAGTTGAAGGCTCCAACATGTCCGTAGAACACAGGTTAACTAGTTCCTAGCAACGTGATGCTTGACCAAACCCATGAAAAATACTTGCGAAGACTCGAGAAATACCAGCGTCCAACTCGAAAACGTAGAAACTGGAAGGCTCCAAAACGCAGAGAAACAGCATCTGCCGAAAACGTGCACCAAGCCAAAACTCGAGAAATAACAGTGCAGCATGTCTTCAAAACGTAAAACAGGCAAAACAGAAAAGGCAACCCCCCTGGAAAGAAAGGTTGGTGACGCCAGTGTTTTCTTTTTTCTGAGTGTGTTTTCCAGAGTTTTGAGCTGTTTTTGCATGTGCCAGGAGGCGGGGGTTGATTTTTTCCGTGAAGACATGCTGAAGGCGGTCCTTTTTCGGATTTTGGCATGGTTTTGGTCGATGTTGGGAAAGTTCACGTCTTTTTCTATGTGTTTGGAGCCTTCCAGTTTCTGCGTTTTGGAGTTGGACTCTGTTATTTCTCGGGTTTTACCGAATCTCTCCCTGGAACAAGTAAAAGCAAGTAAACACTGGCGTCACCCACCAACTCTGTACCGAGTAGAAGGAGTAGTAGTAGTAGTAGTAGTAGTAGTAGTAGTAGTAGTAGTAGAAGTAGTAGTAGTAGTAGTAGTAGCAGTAGTAGTAGCAGTAGTAGTAGTAGTAGAAGTAGTAGTAGTAGTAGTAGTAGTAGTAGTAGTAGTAGTAGTAGTAGTAGTAGTAGTAGTAGTAGTAGTAGTAGTAGTAGCCGCCACAAGTGCTCAAGCGGCCGCGCTGAATGAGAGGTTTCGAACAGGCTTGGGGCGCAACTGCTGTGCTAGAGGTTCCAACCGGGCCCTTTTCTGAACAGTAAAGGTTTGTGCCTCCTTCTACGCCATGGTCCTCTCCCTTTTCTCACAGGAGCTGCTTTGAGCCGCCAGGTCCCAATTCCTGGGCCCAGACTCTGTTTAAAACATTGCAACACTGGGTAGGCGGTAGGGTTTCCACTTCCGCGCAGTGGAGGGAGTCATTAGGCTTCTGTCTCTTGACGAAAGTAGCGGATGGCGCAACTACCAGTGCACTCACAAAACTTTGCATCTCTTCGCAAGAATTCGTTCAAGACAGCATGTAGACGGACAATCAGAAGTAACGGACCCGTACCATACCGAGGACATGTACTGACACCGACTCTAGTCAACCAGTTGGGGGTGCGGCCCCCACCGACTCGAAGAGAGCTTCAGTCACAGACTGCTGACTCCCCTGCACATGGCAGAGCCTCCCGCAGGGCAGGCAGACTTGAGCGTTCCATTCGAATAGTCTCTTGGAATGCGGGACATCTAGGCCAACAACAATGGGGAGAGCTCAAAACGTGGTTGGCAGCTGAAGCCTCCAATCACTGTGACGTTCTCATTCTGCAGGAAACACATTGGACGGAGACCAGCGAATTCAGTGTTTCAGGCTGGTATTGCATCTCCTCGGCCTCGGCTTCAGCTAAGCGCAGCCCCCAGCAGAAGCAGGGTGCCAAGCGCAAGTCTAGACAGGACTCGAAAGAGGGACCATCCACAACTCGGGCGGATGGGGTCATGATTCTGTTCTCTCCCAAGTTTGCAGCCAAGAGCCTCCGCTGGAAGGAGTGGAGCCCAGGCCGAGTCCTCGAGGCTCGTGCGGACATGGCAGGTACCAGACTAGTCATTGTGGCTGTATATCAACACGCCTGGTCCTCAGCCAAGTCCATACAGTCTAACAAAGATGACCGCGCGCATGTTCTGTCAGTCATGTCCAAAGTGGTCAAGCAGGTACCCAAGCGAGACTCTCTCGTTGTGGCAGGAGATTTCAACACCTCCTTGCGGTCAACCCCGCCCTTGGTGGGACCACAGGTGAAGCCACCATCGGAGGACCGCCCAGATGAGTACCACCTCTCCAATCTGCTGCTCAGGCTGCGCCTGGTAGCTCTAAACACCTGGCACTGTGAGCACATAGCCACCTTTGCCCAGGGAGGCGTGGAGTCTCAGATCGATTTCGTCCTCACTAAGGAATCTACGGCAGGAGGCAAAGCCAAACGATCCGCCCCTTGGACAGACTGCCCACTGGGCAGCTGGAAGAAAGGTGGACACTACCCGTTAAGGGCTGAGATCCCGCAGCATCATTGGCTGCTTCCTCCCCGAAAAGAAAGTTCCCGACGATATGACTCTCTAGCTCTTCAAGCCTCAGTTCGGGCTGAAGACGACACAGCCAAAGCGCTTCATAGCTGGGTTGCCTCTAGAATTGCAAATTGTCCAGATCCTTCAGATTGGAATTCATTACTGCTCGAAGGGGCAGAACGCTTCTTCCCCAAAATCCCTACAAGACGTATGATCCCGCTGGAACCCGAGACTCGGCGAATGTGGAGGGCCAAATCCCTCCGTAGGGCAGAAGGCACGGCTCCCTCAGCACAGCTGATTGAGCTATCTCAACCAATGGCACAGCCTCCTGGGTTGAATACGACACCTCAGCCGATGACTGAGGAGGGGCTGGCGCAGGCTGCGCACCGACAAGCTGTGAAGCAAGCAAAAAAGGACAGAATCGCGAGTTTCATAGCAGAAGTAGATGCAAGTCTAGCGGAAGGAGACCAGCACATCCCGTTCCAAACCCTTAAGAAGCTGCAGCCATGGCAGCCGGCGCGTCGAGCTCAGCTAAAAGATGACACTGGTCACCTGGGGCCGGCGCAGGAGCTGGCTTCACTCAGGGCGTATGCAAACCAGGTCTTTGCGGCACATCCCCCGCTGAGGCCTATGACAGGAGCTTTTCCGGTTTTGGAGCCCCCTAAACTAGCGGCTCACATCCACTCCATCAAGCCCAACAAGGCGGTACCTGACGGGGCTGCGCCTGCAGCCATCTGGAGACTGTGCAGCGATGTCGTAGCTCCAGTTCTGTTTAAGCACGTCGCATCCAGGCAAGTAGAGGACGGACTAGACTCTGACCTTATTGACGCAGACCTATGTCTCATCCCCAAGCCAGGAAAGCCGTCGGACAAGCCGGCGAACCTACGCCCCCTAGGTATCTTACGTCCAGACGCCAAAGGTCTGGCGGGCGCTGCTAGGGAAGCCCTCCAGCCCTTGACGCTCTCGTACCTCAAACACCTACCACAGTTTGCCTACCTGCCCGGACGAGGACTGTCTGACGCACTAGATCGGGTCGTGCATCACTTGCGAGAAGCCCGGTCTCTCCTAGAGCAGGCTAACCCTACAAGGCACGCCCTACAACAAGGTGCCCAGGCGCCGTCTCTAGTCGGTCGCCTGACCTTCGCGCTAGACTTAAGCCAGGCGTTTGACGCAGTCTCTCGCCAAGAGATCATCGGTCTCCTTCAATCCGAGGGAGCCGATCAGGACACAGTCCACCTCGTTCAGGCTCTACATGACGGGTCCAGATACGTTCTGCACGCTCAGGGTGACACCACTTCCATCGAAACCACTGCGGGCATCAAACAAGGATGTAAGCTTGCCCCCACCCTCTTCTCGTTCCTAACAGGCGATCTCTTTCGTTCATTGGTAAACCTGTTTGGAGCCGAGCAGGTCTTAAAGTTTCTGACGGGCTATGCTGACGATCTGACGCTACATAGGACTATCCGCTCCGAGAAGGACCTCAAGGCCATCCATGCACTTATAGCAGCCTTGCTAGAGGAAGTCAGAAAGCATCGCCTCAGAGTCAACATCGGCAAATGTGTCATTCTCGTTAAGTTGGCGGGTCGAGAAGCCCAGCACGTGACGAACAAGCATAGCTGCTGGCTGACCAACCCCAAGGGCGAGCCAGTCAGGGGATGGCGTATAGGCCCAAACAAGTCCTTCCCGGCCTTCCAATGGGTCTCTTCAAGCAAGTACCTAGGGGTAATGATTTCCTACAACCACTTCGAGCTGCAAACTCTGCACTTTCGAATAGGGGAGGCGAAGCAAAAGCTACATCAGGTTCGCCAATTCGTCTATAACAGACGACATGCGAGCACCATGTCGCGCCTCAAAGTGTGGCAGAGCACAGTCATGAGTACATGACGACTGGCCTCTCTGATGTAGGCTTGAGCGAGGAGTCGGCCAAACAGCTTTGCAGCTGGCACGCTTACAAGGTTCGATCGGTGCTGAACCTTCCGGCTCATACCACCAGGATTACTACCAAGGACCTCTTCCAGCTGTACAACATCCAGGATCCTGTGCAGGCACTCCAGTCCAAACTCAGGAAACGCCTACGCAAATTGGAGCGACGAGCAGCGCAGAACCCAGACATCACGACGGACCCCTCGGTTCTGCAGGTCATTCGAGATAAACTTCGAGTCCTATCTCACCTCCCTCAACCTGAAGCAAACCCAGTTACTCAACATGAGTGCACGCTGTGCACGGCTTCCTTCGAGACAGCCACTGGGCTGCATTTACACAAGTCGAGGGTCCACCCGGCGAGCATTGAACGCTTTGTGCCTTCCTCCTTTGATCGCAAACTGCACGCTGTGGATGGGATGCTGCAATGTTCGGCATGTTATCGCAAATTCCATCAATGGAAAGGTCTACGCGACCATCTTTTATCAGGGGCATGCCCGGAACCTCAGAAACTCCGCTCCTTGAAAGAGGAGGACAAACAGTCCAGCCACCCTGACATCAGGACTCTCTCTAGACTGCGGCAAGACATAGCTTCTCTTCCGCAGCACCGAATTGCAGAGCTCTCGAGGAAACCAGAGCCCAAAGTCCTTAACCACAGATGCCTAACTTGTGATTTCTGGACCTATGACCATACCAAGGTCAAATCGCACTATCGTCAGGCTCACCCCAAGGACTGGTCAAGACTGCACAACCGTGCAGTTCGCATCTGTCAGGGTTACTCCCCCCAGCTAGCCAAGGGCCACCTGTGCCCCTTCTGCGGCTACAAGGTCTACGACCGGCGACTACATCCGGAGCAGTGCTCAGTGCTGTATCAGGTCAGTACCCAATGGCTGCGAGGGCAGCCTGAGGCGGATGACGTCTCTGCCCCTTTGCCGCCAGCACCTCAGACAAAAAAGCTAGTGCACTTTTTTGGTACTAGGAAGTATGGCACAGCCTCTCAATCGTCGAGCACAGCTCGTCCTCTCCCAGCAGATTCGAAACCAGCGCCAAAGCCACAGGAATCTGATTCTCAGGTGCCGCAGCCAACAGGTCTGCACAAACGAGTTTTGTCCAACACAGCAAACTCCTGCTACGCCAACGCCCTGTTCCAAGCCTTGTTTCAGGTCTCGAGCTTTGGCTATGACTTTGGCGCTTTCCAATCTGTAATCTCCCATATAGGAGATGCAAGTGCCCCTAGACTCTTGAACCTGTTTGGCCTGTTCGAATTCCGCCAAGCCATATCAGGGTGGCGGCTGGATGGTAGGCAACATGATATTTCAGAATTCCTTCACCATCTGCAGCAAAAGCCCCTGGGATCTCTCCAACCCGTCCAGTGGCAAGGTCGAACCGAGGGGTTTGTTGAGGAGTCAGATGTTGGACTTAGCCCTCTACTACTCCCGATTCCTACAGGCCCCCTGTCTCTTCATGCATGCCTTCGAGCCTGGGAATCGCAGATCTTCAATCGAGCACTCGTGTGGACCCCAGAACTCTTAGCTGTCGTGTTTGGCAGATGGCAAGAAGGGGTTAAGAACACTCAGCCGTGCGCCTGGTCTGACACTGTCACGGTGCCCGTGTGGACTGCCAGTGATAGCACAGCTCACAGGTCCTACAGAGTCCTGGCTGGAGTTGCCCACTTTGGGGACTCCCTAGCTTCAGGGCACTACCGGGCCTTTTGGCCAGAGGATCCCGCAAACGCCAGGTCCCAGGTATGGATTTGTGACGACTACAGGCTTCCGGAGAGGGCCTCAGCTTCAGTAGCTCACACAATCTCGAAAAATGTTTACATGCTGATCTTGCAACGAATTCACTAGCATCATCGCTCCAGGTGATGCATTCCGGCCCAACATCCGGCTTTATGAGTCGTGCCGGGCGCCCGTGCGTGGGAAGCCTGTAGTCAATTTCACGTTGACGCAGGCCACCTCACGTCAAGGCCAAGTGCGCGTAGAGCGCACGCGGAAATGCACATAACGCAATATCCTTCCTCTCTTTCAGCTCTTCTAGTTTGGTTTGCCTTCCCCGCTCCTCTGCTCGACATGACGGCCTCGCCTGCAGCAGTTAAGAGTCCGGAGCACAAGCGCTCCAGACAAGGCCATGAGTTCGAGGGCGCCCCTGACATGGAGACTGACGAACCACAACTGGAATCCCTCTCTCCAGCTGCTAAGGCAGCCGCGCTGCCAAGGCAGCGGGACCAATCTGGTCGAAGATCCATCCCCCGCCAAAGGGGCAGTGGAACGGGCCAAGGGAATGAGCAGGGGTCACAGCCACGGGCCCAAACGGGCACTGTGCAAGTGCTAAGCCCTGAAGAACTCACCAAAGCCTTCCTGGTGCACGATGACCAGCTGAGCATCTTGCAGCACCAGCTGTCTCTTGTCTACAAGCTGCCCCAAGATCACCATCTCTCGAAGGCTTTGCTGGCATCCGTGAAATCGTGGCAAGGTGGACTGAAGCAATTGTGCCCAGGAGAAGCCCATCCGGAAGGCTCCTGCTCGAATGCCGTGTCCGTCGTCCTCCTCCATGAGATGACGAAAGGCAATCCTCCAGAGCACGTGGACAAGACGGCCTACAGCCAGCTGCTCAAGGTGGTTGACTCTATGATCAACATCACCGCAAACAAAACCAAGCTGGCCCAGGACATAGTGCATTGCTCTGCTCGCCTGAACAAGCTAAAGACGCACGTAATTCTGGACTTTCGGGTGGCCATTCATTCAGATTTGATGCCGCATCTCTCCTTGCTTGCCTCCCTCTTCGATACCCATGACTTCGAGCGCCTGGGCAAGAAGGCCCCTGGAGGCTTGGCCCGGAAGGCCCGCGGCAGACCCTGAATTTGGCAGGTTAGGTCCAGCACACAGTGCCACTTATCTTCAGCACAGCTGATGCGCTAGTCTTGTCACGCGTGCCTGGATGGTATTTCATTCTTAGCTGGCTGGAAGCACACAGTGCCGTACATCTTCGGCACAGCCGACGTTTCTTTCTGCCAAGCTAGACGGATTTTGGCTTGCTGATTATCAGCAGCACGAGCTGATTCTTTCAACAAAGTTCCAGCGGATCCATAAAACACAGAGCACTCTTGGTCGCCTTTTGCAGTCAATAAGCCCAATAACATTCCGTTTTCACGAGTCTGGCTCAAGCCTTCAGCAATTATGGACCTATCTCTACTTACGGACCTGCCGGGTCCAGACAAGGTCCCACACTTTCTGCAGCTCGTACGACAACTGGACGAGATCCTCAAGCGAAAATCTTCGCAGATCTCCGCGGACACTGGAGCCCCGTCCCCTACCAGCTCTCAAGTTGTGGAACGAGGCACATTGCCATCGGGGAAGGCTCGTCCGCCAACACCTCCAGCCCCGAAAGTTCGACGTACCGAAGGAGATCCTGGCCAGGAAGAACCTGAGCCGTAACAATTGCTTAGGCTGGGGACAAGGAGATTTCAGCTCGACTCGCGAAACAGGAAATGATGCAGCAAGGTTAGCAAGCTAGAGCTTTCACTGCGGTCATCAGTTAGTTGCCAGGGCTCAAGCGATCATTTGCCATCATGTTTCGATCTCCCTATCCAGATGGGGTGCACGAGGCACTGGCAAGGGGCCATTTGCCGGGCATCCGCCGACCGGTCGACCCTCAGGTGACGGAAGCCATCTCCAGCAAACCAGAGGGGTCTCCTCTGGCCAGGGGTTATGCCAGCGCCATCTTCGCCACGGATGGGGACTTCGTTCTTAAAAAGGTCAGCAGGAAGGAAGAAGAATACTTGGCTCGCCGCGAGTTCAGCCGATTATCTCGCCTCCCGCCCATCAACACAGTCATCGAAGCTTTTTGGCAGCAAGGACCAACTTTACTCCTGCCCCGCCTCTACCACGTCCATATCCCCTCCATGACCGCGGACCACGTGGTCAACTTGGTGGCTGACATCAGGTCAGCATTGACCGCGGTGCACTCCAGCCAGCTCGTCCACGCTGACATCCACATGGGCAACATCATGGTTCGCTATGATCCTCCCACCTATGTCCTGATCGACTTTGGTGGCACTGCTGGAGAGAGCGTGTACCCCCTCAGTCTAGGTTTCGGAGCACTGGGCAGAGGAGGAGATCTTCATCGACCTCCCCATGAGCAGCTGGAGCGACCTCTCCGGACAGTCCGAGGTGACTACTTCCGGCTAAGCAAGACGATCTCAGTCGAGATCATGGGAAACAAGTGCTGGCGCAACACTGCGTCGGGCTTCCCGGCCGGCCCGAAACTCCCACGGCATCTGCGGGTCGAATTGGCCGAGTGGGAAAACCTCGCGAGCCTCACTCCACCCAAGTGGCCAGAATCCGCCTTCCCGGGAGGAAGCTGGCACGAGACAGCCACCGACGCCTCGGTCACCATACAGGCCGGCCTATATGATGAACACGGCAACATTCGACTGGCCACGGCTGTTTTCTCCTACCCCCGCCAGCAGAAATCCAATGTCTCCGGTCTCTTCGGGCCGGAGGACCCGAATCGCACATCCCTCGACTCGGGAAGTTGGGAGGCATCGGCCGCATATGCCCGCTTTTTCTTGGGCTGCTGGCTCCGGACCATGGGTAGCTTTGTCAGATCCATGTACACTGAGATCCTCCCTTACCAGAAGTACAGCAACATGCTGGAGAATCCCCTGGAGAACCCTCCTCCTCCTCCCCCGCCCCCAGCAGCGAGCTCGAGCGGCCAGTCCGCGCCAGCACCGCCCACTGAGCTGCAAGGCATTTGGGCGGAACTTGACTAGGCTTCAACAGAGGACACAGTCCACTTAGCGGCGTATGGCACAGCCTCTGCCTCGCGGTTCATTCACCGCAATGCCGTAAGCATAGGACACAGTCCCACGAAGCCTGAGTCACAGACTCCAGTCCATCTACTTTTTGACGACTGTGGGAGCCCGCAAAATGCCGTGCAACGTCAACGTGAACACTAGCAGCCCTGGAAGACTAGCTCGCAGTCTTAGGCTCAAACCATCAGGAGGCGACATAAACTCATGGACGGCGAAACAGAGGACGACAGCGGCATTCGTACCATATCTTTTCCTCAGGAGATCTTCGCGGATTACATGGATGACTATCTCACTCTCTCCGCTCTCAAGCTGTACTGCGAGGAGGCTCAAGTGTCTATTCCGCCGGGAGCGGGCGCGTGGCCCTCCAACGACCTCACGGCTTGGGCATTTCAGACCCTACCCCCGCTTCAATGGCAGCGCTTTGACCAGTATCTAGACTCTATGATCACCACGGCCACTGAGATTGTTAGCGAACGTAGTTGGGCAGAGCCGGTTCCGTACGGTGGTACGCAACATAAGGCATCTGAGGCGGAACAGATTGCAAGCAATTGCCTTGCCTCTCCGTGCCTCTCCATATGGTCGGCAAGTTCGTCAAGTTCTGCAGCATCTGCCCTACGAGATTCAAGACAGATGGGCGCGCACCCCCACGGAGGCTAGCCCTCCGAGAGGCCAGCGCTTTCGTGTGGGAGCCCACAATCGGATTCTCCCAGGCCTGCTAAAAGAGACCATCTCTCACCCCAACGTCACCAAGCTGCTCAACGCCTTCGTCTATCTCTGTCATCCGGAGCATCAGTGGTCCTCGATAGAGATACAAGTCGACGTTCTTTCTCCACCGCATAAAGACACTCGAAATGCTGCCTACGGCACGCTCCTCATCCAACTTTCGCTATGTGAACAGGGAGGACTTTGGATCGCGAATCCAGATGGCAACGACTACCAGGAGTTCCCGAACCAGCAGGAAATGATACGGGGAAGCTGCATTGATCTTCGAGGCCTCAGCCTTCTGTTCAGAGCAGATACGCTATGGCACGCCACACTTCCACGGCGCTGCTTCAACAGAGTGATCTTGGCCGCATACACGGTAAAGGGCACTTCTCGCTTCTCCGACACGCTGCAACAGCGTCTGCGAGAATTTGGCTTTCGACTCCCTACGGGAGCACTGGATGACTAATTCGCAAATATGGCACAGCCTCCCCTGAGCCGAGACACAGTCTCTGAGGTCATACTGCAGCAAGGGTGGTATAAAGCCCGTGGCTAGGAGTCAGTCTATTTAGCTGCGTCTTCGTGAGCTCTGCTCAGCGTTCCTTTTGGCTCAGCTCTCTATGCCCGGTTTTTGGTTCTGTCCTGCAATCATGGAGGGAGAGATCGCCCAACGCATCTTCTTCTTCCTGACGCCGATGCATTTACACCTCGACTTCTACCTCCCAATGACGGCATTGGGCCTGGAGAGCCTCAACGAATCGGGCAATTCATCGGGCTCCCTAACACTGGGTATCACAGCGCGTGACTCTATGGCTAAGGCACAAGAGGAACTCCGGAGAACGCTCAAAGAATGCTTTGAGCACTGGCCTGCATTGGATATTTCTCCCTTGCCCTCCACGCCTCTTCCCGACATGCAGGGCCTCCACTTCATCTACGAAGTGACACAGCCGCGTCTCGACCAAGTCCTGCTCCTTGCCACGGTCAATCGGACCTGGCACAATCTCATGGCAGCTGCCATGACAGGACAGGCTCGCATCAATACTGTTGAATTGCTGGTGGCCATGTCGCGCCTGAGGAAGACTGGTTCCGTGTCAGTGCTTGAGGGCCGGGACTCCTTTAATCTCCCCTACTCCATGGCTTTCCGCGTGCCGGTGGAGATTCTGTCCTCTCCTTTGGATCGTAGCGCCCTAGCGGCTGTCTACCATCCCTCGGAAATCAATGCCTGGCACGCTCATTTGTACGACATCTACGACGTCCTTCAAGCTGCGGACCTGCCCTAACACTGAAGCCATAGCTAGTTGCTGTCAGCTGCTGCTGGCGCTATATCTACTAGCGCACAGCGCAACAGCTTGACACTAGGGCACAGCCCACGGTCGCACTTAAGGACAACCGAACATGCGAACACTTAGAAAAAGAGGACCCGCCTGCATCGGTCATCACCATCCATGCAGCTCTCCAGCCAGATGGCTCCTGCAGTGATGAAGTCTCACATAGTAGGAGCCTCCCTGCGCCATGTCTTCATACACCTTCTCCCTGGTGTGCTCACCCTTGACCTATATGAGGACACCGTCAACCTCGACTGGAATGACCCTGATCTGCTTTACGAAGCAGCCAGGGAAGCTCAACTGCGACTTCAGGCATCTCTTCTTCGATGGGCAGACGCGAGTCCCTTTGTGCAGTACGCAATTGTCGGCCACACCATCAAGCTTGATCAACAAGGAGTACATGCTCAGCTGGGGATAGTGATCCCGAATCTTCTACTGGCAGTTCGTCTCGCGGCGGTCAGCCGGTCATGGGGTCGAGAGGTTTCCCTACTACTTGCAGGCCAACCATGGATTGGGATATGGCGTGCGTATGCTCATCTCCGCCACCTTGGAGGCGACGTCTTCATTGAGGTTGAACCCACACAGGAGAGCACCTTCTCACGAGAAGCACTGAGCCTGCATTCCCGGCTGGCTCACCAAATTCCGGTTTCAATCTTACGGAGCCCACTCTAGGCAAGATGGCACAGCCTCACTCCAAATGGTCACAGACCATGCTGTACCTAGTGCGGTCTCTCAAAACCAAGCGTCACGCTTTTGCTCGTCAGAAGGTCACTAGTGATTGCATCACCTGTTTCTTGAAGGCCTCGAAGGCTCAGACAGCATCAGCCCTGACGATGTCCCTGCTCTGCCCCGAATCATGTCGCCTAACCCTCTCGTTCATTCTCCCTAGCGCTGTGACCGTCGATTTCTATTCCGCAGCGGGGCTGGTGCGCGAACTGTTGGACACGGACCCCACCGTACAGATGCAGGTGCCCGACAGCGCTGTACGTCCCATCCTTCAGCTACGGGATCAGATCCATGCCAGAGCTCACCGATGGGCTTACAGTTACGCCTTCGATGGCTTCGCTATCTTTGATCAACGCTACAACGAGGTGGACTACGACAGACAAGGGGTGCACGTCCGGCTAGCCGTCCAGCACCCGAACCTCTCTGCATCCATTACCATGGCTGCAGTTAACCGGAGCTGGAGTAGAGCGGTGCTCTCCATAACACGACACAAGCTCCACATTAATGGTCGGCTTACGGCAAGGAATGCTTTTCTGTCTGGCGTATCAGTTATGGTACAGTCCTTTGCTGAGCCGCAGAGATACCTAGCTACGGAGGAGATCACCATTCATATCGACCATTGTCGTCACGTCGTGGTGCAGACGATCTGCAACCCTCTAGGTTCCCTGGATCATGCTGGTCCTGCCCGCAGGGACAATGAGGTTCACTGGGCACATTCTGCCAATGACAGTGGCGACATCGCCTGAGAGAGAAAGCAGCAGACGGACGGCTTGTTTCCGGGCTAAGAATATGGCACAGCCTCCTAACAAGTGTGGCACAGCCACTCGCCAGTTTCTTCGTTTTTACAGCCAGAAACGAAAGGCCTCCTGCTTGAGGCAAAACTTGGCGAGTCTCTGCCATGCTGTTTCAGCCAATTGCAGCCCTGGACACCTCCCTCATGGCACTCCTGTTCACTAAGGTCAGGAGAGGCAGATCACAGACCCTGGAGCTATTCGCGTGCCCTCTGCGCATGCCAGCAATCTGTGTGCAAGCCATGTCTCATGTCAGGCAGCTAGTCACAGGGTGCGAAAACTTTGATACCGCAGCTGTCAGAGGCTATCGCTCAAACATAGCAGGCGTTGCACTTCTGCACCTAGAACTTACATCACCCTGCAGCAAGGAAGTCTCCGGAAGCCATGATTAGGTTTTCTAAAAGGTTTCTCCATCCTTGCTAGGCAGAGAGCACAGCTCACTTTTTGGCCGCGTGTCACAGACTCTGGCCCTGTAGCACCATGGCTGCGTCCATGGCATCCCCACCTAGTTTGGGGCCTTTCCTGGTGCTGAGCGACAGCACCCTGCAGCACATGCTACGGGGACATGCATACGGAATTTTTCCCCTGCTCACGGGGCAAGTCTTAAGCTGTCCGGGCGCAGCCCTCAATTTTTCAGCGGGAAGCGTTCCTTCCATCCTGGAACTTCTTCACTGGCAATTTGGGCTGTTTGGACCACTACGGTTCAGCGCTGCAGTCCAAAGTCAAACGGTGGCCTCCATCTTGGAGGGCCACCTAGACGGGCAGATCAATGTACGTTTCATCCCTCTGTCTCGAAGCCTCCTCCCGGAGAAGCAGATTCAGTACGATTTCTTGATCGAGGGCAGGGTCCAATACGGCTTTGCGGACAAAAACCTGGCACATCAGGAAATCATGGACCTGGCACAACTGCCTGGGGTTGACCTCCTCTACAACACCAGGAATCTCCACTTCAGACCTGAGGTGGCAGAAATCGTCATCCCAGCATTGGTCACCAGGGCCATTGAGGAAATGCGCCAACGACCCGGTCTGCCCATCCTAGTGATTGCAGGGTGGAATGCCAGGCAACAGGACATGCATGTCGAAATGCTGGCAGCCCAGGCACTTTCGAAATGCCGCACAGTTCGAGAGCTCTCGGAGGTGGCCACGCAGTACGGACATGGGCCGTGGGGCATGAGGTTCCTGCACCAACCGGAGCTGGCTGCTACTCCAGTCCCGAAGGTTCTCTTCCAGACCTACGTGCATGATGAAAAGCCTGAGCCCGCGCAACTCGCGGCCCAGATGTTCGCAGGTTTCACACGGGAATTTTGCGACGACGCCTTCCTACGCTCCACCCTGGTCAGACTTGCCGGAAAATACGGCTCCAATCTGCTAGATCGCCTCAGTCAGCCAGCTCATCGGGCTGACGTTTTCCGCTATGTCCACCATTACCAACGCGGAGGCTTGTATTTGGACATTAAATGCGGATTTGTGGTGCCCTGGGAGCAGGTACTTCAACTCATGGCGGCAGATTAGAGCACAGCTCACTTTCAAAAGGCAGGTGAAGTGGGTCACAGACCCTCCCCACCTGGCCAGCTCCCACAGGAGTTCATGGTCATGGCCATCGGCGTCAAGGCGGACCACATTTTCCAGGGCATCATCTATGGCAAACCTCGTCATCCCCTGATGAGGGAAGCCATCCAACATTCATTCAGCCGTCAGGTTCTGACAGCAAAAGCCAACCTGGATTATATGATTTTCTGCAAATTTCTTTGGCAGATCTTGGGAAGAGACCTTGGTCACAAACCACAGCCAGGCTGGAATGTATCCAGAAAGTTCGGCCCAGTCTACCTCCTGCAAGAATACTGGGGCAAGCGAGTGAAAAACAAGACCTATGACAACGATGGTCACTATTTTGTGTCGGCCAACCGTACTACGGTGGCCTACACCAGATGCTGGAAGTGGTCCAAGGGATTTCAAGGAGATCCTGGCACAAAGGAGCGAACAGATCGAATGCTGCAAAGTCAGGTTCCGGAGATTTCTCTGGAAATTCAGGTCGACACTAGGCCAAAAGAGCACAGCTCACCACAGTTGCCTAGGTCACAGACCACGGCCAAAGCTACTACGGCGCCCCCTCTTCCAACACAGGAAGAGATCGGGACTTATGTGGCTGACAGCATCCAGAACAACTCCTTTGCGGCGATCATGTCTACAATCCGGGATACTCACTATTACAATCAGGACCTCACGGAGCAGGATGTGCTGGAGCTTATCCCCGCGGATTAGGCCAAATGGAGGTATCTGGAGCAATGTGGTTGTGTTGCCTTCACTGCCGCAAGCACAACCGCAACGTTCAGTTCAGCACTGGCCATGGCATCAAGAACCACTTTGTCACGCAGAAGCATGACCCTGCGCCACAGACTGAGACACAAGGTGCACGGATGGATGCACCGACAACGCCTTCTCCACCTCCCCCTCCTAAGCCCGCGCAGCCACAAGAGATCCCCCTTCCACCCAGCCGTACTCGCACCAAAGGGGTGGACAAAGCAGTGTGGAAGAAAAGGCGGCTTTTCAGGCAAACCGGGCGCCTCCCCAGCCAAGGCCCCACCTCCAATGGTGGCACCTTCCCATCCCCCTCCCACGGCAAATTCAGCTCAACCCCCAGCGCCGGATCCCCCGCCAGCCATTCCGGCCTCCCCTGCCCTCCCAACGCCGCCTCAGTCTGCGCCGCCTGCCCAAGACCCAGCAGCTCCTGCTTCCACCACCCCGCGTGGCCCCCCGCGTGATTCCACACCTCCACCTTGCTCTCGCCCCCCATCAGACTATGCACCCCCGGCAAAGAATGTCCCGGCAGTTGGCTACGTGCAGCAGCCTGCGCCAACCACTGTTGTCCGGTACACCCGGCTTGAGCTAGCCCAGGCGTTGAGCTCGCCCTCTCTCCAAGACTGGATTCGGGCCTTGGCATCTATCAACATCCTGGTGGCTCCAGTTATCCTTGGTGGCCTCACCAACCAGGAGCAGCAAAATCTGTGGGCTACTCGGGTAGAGGCACTTCGCCAAGTGCCGCCACTTTTTTCAGCTATCAAGTCGGTCAAAACGCAGACTGGCCTTACATGGGATACGGCCATGTCGGTACGCCGAGTCCTCACTGCTGAAGGAAAAGTTACCATCGCCACAGGCTCTGGAAAAGCCTACCAGGAGTTGGATGCCCCCACAAAGGTGCATGGTCTTATTCATGCATGTTTCAACAGAATGTGGGATGAGCCCGAGCTCCAACGCCACTATCCCACGAGGATTGAGTTCAACATGATCGCTACATCCATTATGACAGTATACAACGAAGCAGCGAAATCAGCTGGACTTCCAGCTCGGATGTTCAAGGTCAAACCCAACCAGAATGCCTATTCCGTCATGAAGATGAGGATCCATCATGACAAAGGGTTCGAGGAAGATAAGCGCATGGCTCGCTTGGCTGCGGCTGCTGCACCGAACAAGCGCCCACAGGTGCGGGAGGCTGACACCGAGGGTAAACGCCAGCGCGAAGGCCCCTCTTCCTCCTCCTCGAGTCAATGGGCCAGACCATCGAGCTCCTACCAGGACGACGATTGGAGCTGGTGGCAACAGTGGTCCTGGCATGGATACTCAGACTCTTCACAGCAGTGGCCAAAGGGCCATAACAAATGAAAGTAGGTATATGTCACAGACTCCCTATCCCGTATGGCACAGCCTCTGGGAATTCGGCGCTCTTCCGACGCTGCATATCTCTTCGGGAGGGGTGAACAGCAAGCCTGCCTGCTTGCAGAACATGTATGCTGCTACGCCTGGATGAGTTGACACCTGCCTGTCAGCCTGCGACTCACTTGCTATGCAGGTACGTGCACATGACCCTTACGGCCTTCTGTCGTCAGCATGAGTAATCCGTGTGGGACGCCACTAGACGGATACTCGGGGCACCGGCTTCAGCTGAAGTACGGCCCACTTGCTGAGACAGGTGTACAGACGGACGCGTCAGTCACTACAGGGTGTCGGAGGATGAGGCAAACGATGTACAGTTAAGCCACGTAGAGTAGATTGAGAGGATCATGAGCGATAGATGCGTGCAGATTACATGTCTCACGAGTGCACGGGAGCGAAGGCGCCCGCAAAGCGCAGAGCACGCTCGCGCAGCGTTCAATTAAAATTATTATTATTAGTAGTAGTAGTCGTAGTAGCCGCCACGGCTCAGACGTTTTGGAAGTTTCGCGCTGGCTTTCGAACAGGCTCTGGATTCCAACCTTGCGTTGCTAGAGGTCTCAAACAGGCCTCTCTCCGAACGACTAAGGGTTGGTTCCTCACGCTGAGCCATGTGCCATGTGCCAACAGTTTGCGTCTGAGCCGCCAGGTCCCAATTCCTGGACCCAGTCCCCTGTCTCAACACGGGCCCACTGGGCAGGCGGTAGGGTTTCCACTAGCCGCGTGGTGGAGGGAGTCACTCGGCTTGCCTTGTGACGAAATAGCGGATGGCGCTGCTCCCAGTGCACTCACAAAATTATTCTCAGATCAGGAAGAATTCTTTCAAGCATGTTTGCCGACAGGTGGCTGCAAGCCAGCAGCCTGTTTCTTACCGAGGTCAGGTTCTGACCCCAGCTCTTCTCCGGCGCATGGGCAACTGCCCACCGCAGCCGGGCTCCAAGCAGTCTTTTGCACCACGATCTCGGGCAGGACAGGCCACCAGGCCTCTCCGAGTACTGTCCTGGAATGCAGGCCATCTTGGCCAGCAACAATGGTCGGAAGTCAAATCATGGCTCTCCACTGAGGCACACCACACCTGTGATGTGTTCGTCCTGCAGGAGACCCACTGGCAGGCTACGGCCGAATTTAGTGTTGCAGGCTGGTACTGCATCTCGTCTGCTTCTGCTGCAGATCCGAAGGCCTCTAGACGAAAGCAACGCGGGGGCAAGGCCAATAAACAGTCACCTGCAGAGGCAATGCCTAATGACGATAAGATGACCCCACCCCGCAAGGAGCCCTCAACAACTCGCGCGGACGGGGTTATGGTTTTCCTGTCCCCACCCATACTGCCCAAAAGTGTGCGCTGGCAGGAACATGTCATAGGCAGAGCCCTGGAGGTCAGGTTTGACTGGCACGGGGCCCGCATCAACCTGGTTGCTGTGTATCAACACGTCTGGTCACCGGCCAAGCAGGTACAGACCAATCGTCAGGACAGAGCACATGTCCTGAAGGCTCTTAGCAGATGCGTGCAACGCGTGCCGCACAGGGACACGCTTATCCTGGCAGGAGATTTCAATAGTTCCTTGCAAAAGCAGCCTAGGCTGGTTGGTCCAGAGATCATTAGCCCACAGGAACCGAGATCTGATGAGCCAGAGCTTACCAACTTTCTGCTTAATCATCGCTTGGGTGCCCTCAACACGTGGAGGCCTCAGCCGCCACATACGTTTCAGCAAGGGGATACGCGCACTCAAATTGACTTTGTGCTTACGAGGGAGGTCTCTGCTGGAGGAGCTGCCAAAAACTCTACGCCGCTGTCAGCTTTCCCGCTTGGAAGCTGGAAGAAAGGCGGGCACTTACCCATCAGTGCAGCTGTCAAACCAGTTCGGCACTGGAACCTGCCAGCCCCTCAGATACAGCAGCATCATCATGACACCGCTGCTCTGCAAGCGGCTGTCAGGGACAACACGCTGCCAGCTCAGCACATGCTCGAGTGGGTTACAGCACGACTCACTCCGGACATGCAGCCGGCGTCATGGGATCGCCTCCTTGGCGAAGCCGCATCCAGGTTTTTCCCTAAGTAGATAGTCCGGAGACGAGCCTTGCCAGACGCATGTGGCGCTCGGCACGTGGGAGCAATGCTCACCCCAGTGCGGAGCCATCGCCGGAGGATGAAGCCCGGCAGAGGCTGTGTGATCAGCATAAACAGGCGGTTAAGCAGGCTCGCAAGGACCAGACCAAACGGTTTCTTGCTGAGGTTGATCAGGCTCTGAGCCAGGGCGATCAGCACCTGGCGTGTCAGACTCTTAAGCACCTCCGGCCGTGGAAACCGGCTTTGAAAGCTCAGCTTAAGGACGCGCACGGCTTCCTGCTCAGTCCTGCAAACGAACTGGATGAACTGGGGAAGTATGCAACTAAGGTCTTTGCGGCGCACCCACAGCTCCCGTCTGATTCGGGACTCCTGCCCCTATTGCCACAGACCAAGTTAGCAAAACATATTGCCTCGATCAAGCCTAGCAAGGCAGTTCCGAAAGGAGCGGCACCGGCCGCAGCCTGGAAGCTCTGTGCTCAGCCGATCTCTGCGGCGCTTTCACAATACTGTTCAAGCCTGACGCAGGACCAGTCACTGGACGACGATCTGACTCGCGCAGATCTCTGCTTAATCCCCAAACCGGGCAAGCCGGCTGACAAGCCTTCACAACTCAGGCCGCTGGGCATTCTTCGCCCGGATGCTAAAGGACTGGCGGGCACGGCCAAGGAGCTTCTGGAGCCTTTCACGCTGCCATACATGAAGCCTCTACCCCAGTTTGCATACCTCCCTGGGAGAGGTCTTTCGGATGCACAGAGCAGAGTGGTTCAGCATTCAAGGGAAGCAAGGCAGCTCTGTCGCAATGCGAATCTCACCCGAGCGGATCAGCAGCGGGGACAATGTCCTGTAGGTCTCGTCGGCGGCATCACTTTCGCACTAGACCTGTCACAGGCATTCGACACTGTGTCCCGAAGTGAGATCTTGTCCCTGCTAGATGAGCTGGGCGCGGATCCCCCGCTTAAGAAACTCATACACGGCCTTCATCATCGATCTAAATACAGACTTCATTCTCAGGGGGCCTACAAGGACGTGGAAACTACCACTGGCATCAAACAAGGCTGCAAGTTGGCCCCCACGCTGTTTTCCGTGCTCACAGGCCGCCTCCTTCATAGACTGATAGACGCTTTTGGCTGGGACAATGTCCGCAGATACTTTACAGGTTACGCGGACGACTTCACCATGCATCGCACCATCCGCAGCCAAGCAGACGTGGACGCTGCTCACAAGATGATCCTACAGCTTCTGCCGGAGGTGACGAAACTGGGATTACGCGTCAACCCGGCCAAATGTGCCATGCTAGTCAAGCTTAACGGCAGAGAGGCGGAAGCCGTGCTTCAGAAGCACACCTGCTGGCTGCCCGCCTCGACGGGCACACTACAGCGGCATTGGCGACTGGGCAAGCACAGATCCTTCCCTGCATACAAACTTGAGGCGCAAATCAAGTACCTGGGCATCCAAATTTCCTATGGGAACTTTGAAATGCAGACGCTGCGATTCCGCATAGCAGAGGCTGCCAAAAAGCTCCAGCAGGTCAAGCGATTCGTCTACAATCGCCGCACCGCGGGGCCAATGGCCAGGCTAAAGGTCTGGTTCACCACCGTTTGGGCCACCTTGGTCACGGGACTCCCCGAAGTCGGCCTCACGGAGGAGACGGCCAGGCATCTTAGAGGCCGGTATGCACACAAGATACGCTCGGTCCTCAATCAGCCTGCACACGTCGGCCACACACCTACAGCTGACCTGTACCGACTATATTCAATCGAAGACCCGGTAGCCAAAATCCAAACAAGGATGGCTTCTAGACTCAAGCGGTTGTGCAAGAGAACAGCCCCCTCCGAAGCCACCACTACAGCCCTGCCTGCACACACTCCCAGTGAACCCTCCGCGACGCGGGGCCCATGGGCCAGGCTGAGTCCACCAGCGACGGGCCTAGCAACACACCAGCAGCCGTCTGAACCACATACATACGGTGACGTCACGCAACTGAGCCACGTCGTACAGGACCTACAGGACATGCTGAGAGAGGTGGAAAACCTCCCGGCGAGCACCGCGGCCTCACAGCAGCGGCTACACGCCTGCCCTCACTGCGAGTCGGGTTTTGTCTCTGCACATGGCTTACACATGCACGTCACGCGAATGCATCGCGAGCACGTGCAAAGGTACATTCCCCCCTCCTTTGATCGCAGTCGGCACTCCAAGGATGGTCTACCTGTATGTTCTGCATGCGACAAGGCTTTCCATCAATGGAAAGGCCTACGTGACCATCTCTTATCGGGGGCCTGCGCGCAGCCGGAACGACTGCGTCAGATCTCTCTCACCACTGAGGAACAGATGCAGGGTCAGGCCCTCCAGGGCCTGGCGGCCTTTCGCGCCAAGGTGCAGAGTTCGCCCAGCAACAAACTCAGTGCCATTGCCACCCGGCCAGAGGCTCAGGAGCTTAAGCATCGGTGCATTTTGTGCGGTTTTTGGACCCCGGACCATACCAAGATGAAGAATCATCAACGACAGGCCCATGCACAAGCATGGCAGCGAGATCGTCCGGCAGCACTTCAGCTTTGCAAGGCCTATTCTGTGCAGATGATAAAGGGGCACCCCTGCCCCTTTTGCAGGCTGCCGGTCTATGACAAACGCAAACACCCTGAGCAATGCATTGTCCTGTTTCAGGTTCTGCTTGGGTGGCACAAGGTGCAAGGCACGGACAAGATGCGGGAACAATGTTCCAAGCCTCATCCCAAGACCGCGGTGACAATGTCACTTAGTGGCTTTTTTGGGGCTGCAGACAAGCCAGCTACCGCGGCTGCATCACCCACTGTTGCCATGGCAACGACGGGCGCCGTCGGCAGCACTCTCCCGCCAGGCCTGTATTCTCGTATGTGACACATGGTGAACTCGGGTAACACCTGCTATGTCAATGCGACCATTCAGGC
>CAJNDT010002050.1:0-37514 GCA_905221615.1 Symbiodinium sp. CCMP2592
CCAGACTACTCTCTGTCCTACAAACATAATATCGTTCGTGTCTTCAGAACCGACTGCAAACTCCTTTTTGATCGATTCAATCACGGCCTTACGAAAGGTGTCATCACCGGCCATGCATAGGTCATCTACATGCAAACAGACTACTCCATGTACCTGTCTACCCTTGGCATTGTTGCCTGCTATGGGATCTAGGATATAGTCAATCGCTGATTCCATGGTCTTTGGCTGAGACTTCTTGAGCTCAGCATCTGCTGTTGCAGACTTCTTACCATACAGAACATATGTACAGCGATCCGCACGGGTTGGCACCATGCCATAAGACAGGAGTGCCTTATCAACGATGTTCCACCATCTTCGAGGTGCATCGTTAAGTCCATAAGCGGGTTTCTTCATCCTCGCTGCAATGTAGGGAGGATAACCTGCTTCAGGAGGAATCTGACAGATTATGTCTCTCGACTCATCATAGGCTTCACCCTGCAGAAAAGCAGTCTTTAGGTCGATGTGTTTCAGATTCCACAGCTTGTTAGCTGCTAGTTGAATCGCTAAGCGGAAACCTGGGCGACTCGCAGCAGGACTATCAGTTTGCTGAATGTCCTTCTGTCGATCCTGGAAACCTCTCATGACCCATCGGGCCTTGCACTTAAGGAAGTTTCCGTCCTTGTCTCTTTTTAGAGTCAGGACCCATCGACCAGTGACATAATTTCGGATGTTTCCGAGTTTCCGTGTATCGACGAGCTCAAAGACATCATTGTCTAGCCACCTCTGATATTCTGCTGCTTTCGCTTCATCAAACTGTTTCTTCATCTCACGCTTTTCCTTGGCAGTTGCCTCCTTCCGTTGTGCCTTCTGGGTCAGATTCGCTTAGTTCCTGGGGGAACTTAGGGATAAGGCCTTGTCCTCTTCCGTGAGAAGATCGTACTCTTCACGAATGTCAGATCGGAACCTTTTGGTGGGTTTATACCGTGTTCGGTCTGACCTCACTCTTGAGGTTACCTCTCTGATGTCTACGGGTCCGCCATGCATGTACCGAGGCATGGAGAAAGAACCTGTGTTACTGCACAGTTTCTGTTCTTCTGTGAGAAGGACCCAGTCCTTCTCATCTACGACCAAGTCACCTTCCTCATCAGAGTAATACCTTGTGTTTTCTGACTCGGCATCGCTCTCCGGTTCTGGTGAACCAGAAGTGTGAGGAGGAGCGGACGGTTGTCCGGGGTCGTCTGGGACCAGTTCTTCTTCAGTGTCTTCTTCATCTTGTTGTAACGGAAGAATGGGTCCCTGTGGATGTGCCTTCGGTTTAGGTTTTGGTGTCGGCACCTGTGAAGGTGATTTCTGTTTGTGCGGCGAAACTTTCCTTTCCGATGAAGACCTTGGCGACACATCACCCCCCAGACGCCGAGGAGACGGAACGCGAGGAGGCGGATGCACGCGAGGCTTAGCCCGAGCAGGAGCCACGGGCTCATCGGAGGAAACTGCCGGTAGTCGCGGTGGAGGTATGGGAGGAGGAGGACGCGACGGCGGTGTGCCGGGAGGCATCGGCTGATCTGGTTCCGGCATAGAGACATCGTCAGATGTGATCCGTGAGCGATTAGTGCTCATGGGTTCTGACGGGTCTGACGGCGAAACCTCTTCGTCCGACATGATAACATCCGGCGGTGTTCGCACGGACGGTGAAGTCTTGCCGCCTGTCATCTGGAATAGCACCCCCGAGAAGGTTGATGGGTGTACCTTGTTCCAGGAAACCTGGTGCGGCAAGCAACACGTCATAGTCGAATTGGGCTTCTTCTTGTTCCAAAAGACAAGCACGCCATCAGTTACACTGGTGAGTGCTTTGACTGTTCCAAATGTACCTCTGTATAGAGTACACTGTTCGAAACCAGACCCTGGTAAGAGTCTTGATCTAAGGCGAGTAATGTCTGACACCAAGGCATCAAGGGACGGTGATGGTTTGGAATGATGCAATGGTAATTCAGTTTTACTCGATAAAGAATTTACTCTAGCAACAAGTGATCTGATTTTCGGATCTTGCAGGAGTTTTGAATCCTTGAGAGGATTTGTTGTCAAAAGTGAATACTCCTGATCAAGAAGTTCCGAAAGTCCCTGGAGGCATTCATCTCCAGAGTATTCTAGTATGTCTGTGACCAAAGACAGATGAGATGCATACGCATCTCGCTTCAGGAATCTTGCCAAACACGAGGCAAAGGTCTCACAGAATTCATAAGGATACACTTGTGCGAGTTTCGTTTTAAGACCGTAGCCTTGAATACCCTTTTCGTCTCCTGGTGGAGATGTTGGAGATTTCGTTTTGGCAGAATGCCTCTGGAGAGGAGTTAGAACCTGCGGTGGCAGGTTGTGCATGAAAATCGAGGATTTCGATTCATAGTATCCTGTTGGATCTTTCATGCCATAGGCTTGTAGGTTACAGACCTCATAGCTGATCTTGCGGTTGGAAAACAGGCGTTTTGCTTCTGGTGAAGACCAGAGCCTGCTGTAGTATGGGTTCTCAAGAACAAAGTAACGTCCGAGCTTCATTTGGTGGTCTGCGACCGATTCACAGAATTTTAAAACAGAAAGTCTCTTGGCAGAGCCTTTCTTCCACTGTGAGTACCAGCTAGACCACTGAGAATGGTCAGGTGACATAACAATAATAGTAGGTTCTTGTTCCTTGATGATCCTAAGAAGATTGGAGCGACCTTGCGGTTGCTCAAGATCTAGACCGCTACGCAAATCGACTGGCTGACCTACTCGCAGACCTGACAGGGCAGCTTTGTGACTCATGCGGGGAGATCCGCCGTAGAGTTCTAGGAAGTCAATCTTCCCAGTGCTGGTGACCTGCCAGTGACACTCTTGATGTGGAACCGTTAGGTCTGTCGACTGCAGGGAAGCATCGAAGGTGACCATGCAACTTGCGTGGTCAGAACCTTCTGACGTCAGAGTTTCCTCATCAGGCGCGAGAGGAATCTCCACATCAGATGTTATGTCATAATTTTTCCTCAGTTTTGAGATATTGACGCGGACGATGCGTGTTCCAAGATCCACACCTACCATGGATCCTCCGAGTTCGGAGATCACCTTTCCTTTTAGCCAAGATCCATGTTTGGACCCAGTGGATCCAATCTTAGACTTATCTTCTGACCAGTAGAAAACCTTATCTCCCAAAGAGAAAGGTCCTTGGGTCATTGACAGTCTGGCTGCAAGATCTCTACGCAGATCATCAGATTGGCGTGCCTCTTGGTAAGCCCTGTTGGCAAGCTCCTTAATGGCTCTCGCAGTGACTTCCGTATCAGTTGGATTACCTGTCAACTGATTGGGATCAGCGTTCTCTGGTGTTATAACATCTCGAGGACGCCTTCCAAAGGCCATTTCTAAAGGAGTAACTCCTCCGTAGGTAATCGAAGAGTTTCTTGCCAAACATGCTTGGCGAACGAGGTTGCCATACTTCATGGTGATTCCGTTATACTGCGGGTCACCATCCTTCAGGATCTGAAGTATGAGCTTAATCTGATGCTTCAGCAATCTTACAGCAGCTTCGGCCCTGTTGGGCCATGGTGTTCCAGGTCCTGTTGCCACAGGCTTGATATTCTGCCGATTGTAATAAGCCTCCATTTTTGGAGTCATGAATGCTTGATCTCCAACTACAACCTTTGGGTTGATCTGAAATTTCTCAAAGTAGTCATTCATAATCGACATTGTAGTATGTTCTTCTTTATCCTGGACTACTTCGGCAGTCAACAAGTTTGTTGCTCCATCATAGAGAATAAGAAATACTAAGCGACTATCCTTGCCGGGAATTGGAAGCTCACCGTGATCTACGAAGGTGAGATCACCGAAAGTCTCTGATCTTAAACCAGAAATCTTCGCTCTCGAAGGAGCTCTCACATGTTCCTGGCAGGCTGAACACTTTTTGACCAGTTGGTCATATAGCTCGTAGATCTCCTTTGGGATCTGTAAGGCTTTTGTGCGTCGCTTGAACTGATCCGTACTCATATGACGGTGCTTAAGGTGAAGCTTATAGAGTTCTACAGGGTCCTTAAGCTTCTCATGAATCCTGCGAAGAGCAATGGGAAGAGATGGCGATGGTTCCGCGACAATCTCTTCACCTGTAGGTGAGTCTGTACCAGGAGCCGGGTATTCTCTTGACTCAAGTGGTCTTACCTCCGTCCCGTCATCAGCTCCTGGGACCTTAGACTTCTCTTCAACAGGAGGTTTAACCGCATATTTGCGGGATTTCTTCAGAAGGTTTTTAAGACCCTTTGGAGTCTTTATCTTCGCAGGTGGGACCTCAAGTCTTTCTTCTTCTGGAGGTTCATGTGGTGCAGAGGATTCTGCAGGTTTGTCCCTAGAGCCTGATGATGGTTCCGATGGTCCGGAAGGCTCAGGAGCATCACCAGATGGTTCTGGTGGATCAAGTTTCTTGGCAGATGATTCTGCCGGATCAGATGGAAGAGGCTTCTTTTTACCTGAAATCCTCTTCGGTGGTGGATCAGCTGCTCCCTCAGGTGCTTTGTCGCAACCCTTGAGGTACGTGTGAGCCCTTTTCTGTCCGGCACAGGCTGGACAGCGACCTTCCGGTATCCTAGTGTAAGGCTTATTGGCTCCTAGAGCAGTCTCCGTCGCACTGAACGACGTACCTGATTTAGGGAGATACTTCCTGGTGGAAGTGAAGCCTAGAAGGTCCAATACCAAATGGTTATTGGTACTAATCGGAAGAGGGGTTTTATACAAACCGAAAGCTTCACACGTTGCTAGGTCAGCTGTGGGACTACACTCGAGGGTCATTCTTAGATTCCTCATCTGTTCGATGGAGAACAAAATGGGAACTCTCCCCTGATCCAGAACTTCTATGGTTGTATCTCTTCTTGGAGTTGTGTTGAACCATAGAGTTACACGCTCCTTGATAAGAGCTGTTTCACTATCTGCGAAAGAGAACTTCGTGTTCGAAGGTGAGAAAGTGAAATCAATCATGCCTGGGGCACGTTGCTTCACGGCCTTGATAAGCCTGTTCACCGCATAGCGGGAACCCATAGCCCTAGTACAACCTGAGTCAAGTATGACAAAGGTAGGGCTCTTATCAAGATTGATCCGCTCTGTGAGAGCAGATAGGACGGTGTGCTGCAACGGAAACACTGCTGTTGCAGTCTCCACACCTTGCCCCTCGGATGGTTCAGAGACCTGGGGCACGTAACTCACTGATGAGTTGAACACGGGTTCTTGGTGCGCGCTCGGATCTGTGCCTCTACCTGATGATCCTGCTTGATTTGCTTCTTCTTTCTCCGTGTTTTTCTTCGTGAGGCTTGTGATGCATAGTATGTATAAGACGTTTGATCGTCATAAGCGGCATAATTCCAACTGGAGTCAGTATAATAACTGTCCTCATACCATGAATCCCAGCTCGGTGCGGTGGAACTTTCATAGGCCTGTGGAGATCCAGTTTGGTCTCCTTGTAAGGAGGCAGACTTAGCTGTATCCTTACCTTTGCCTTTTGCTTTTGAGCCCTTGAAGGAGCTTCCTTTATCTCCTTTGTCCTTTCCTTTTCCTTTGCCTTTTCCACCTTTTCCTTTTTCCTTTCCTTTACCTTTACCGAAATAGCTGGAATCAGTTGGATCATGTTCTGCCTGGTTGGCTCTCCCTTTTCCGCGGTATGACCTAAAACGGCCACGTCCTTTTCGCTTGCCACCCTTTGCTCTTCCCGGTGATCCGGGACGCATTCTTGGTCTTCTTCCCTTTTTGAATCTCCTTGCAACGAAGGCCTCATGGTCGTCAACTGTCCAGAAGACAGCTTCTTCATCCTCGGCGGCAAGAAAGCCTTCCTCAAGGGTGTCTTCGTCTTGGAGCCAGAATCCATCGACTCCGTCGTATTCACCCTGATCGAGGATGAGGAAGTTTCGACCTCCGCGTTTGCGGCGTTGGTCTCTCCTTCCATGGCGGTCCTTCTTGTGAGAAGAGTGCCGAATGTTGGGATCCTGCAGACCAGTTCTGGTCGTTGAGAACTGATCGAACATGGTCTGCCGTACCACAGGGTACGTATAGGTCTCAATTCGGTGACCTTGGTTGGTCAATGCTGTTACCAACCTCTCACGTTGCATCTCATTTAGGTCGGACTGCACTAGGAAGAGGAGAGCTAGGAGATTATCGTTCAGAGGAAACGCTCTTCGATGATTGTCAAGGCGTTCCTTGTTCCATGTTTCGAAATAGCGTGCGGCGTATGTGTCTCTCTCGGCTGCTTCCTGTAGGCCCAGGAAGGTTCGGTCTGCCTGCACAGCTTGCATGAAATCTGGATGGGCATCTTCCAGAGCTATCTCTGGTAAGAGATCCATCCATGAGTTTTTCACGCGCTGTAGCACGATCTCAAACTTAGCAATCCAAGTCACAAAGTCTTGGTTGCCCTTCCATGCCTTGAATAGGCCGAGGAAACGCCACAGGAAAACGTACTGTTCTCCTTTCACGAAAAATGGACGCATCTTCTTCTTGAAGTAATCTACTCCATCTGGGGCTGCAAGCCTTTCTCGGTTAAGTGATTCTTTTTGTACTGCGGCCAATCCGGAGAGCCTCGTCTTGAGAGACGGACCTCTTTTGGTGTCATCCAGCGTTGTTATGTCGCACCAGTCGTCAATCAACTGTTCATACTCAAACCACGAAGGTGGTGCCATCATAGGCAGGCGCGATCTTGGGCGTTATGCCTAATGATGCAAGCATGCGGTCAGATGTTGCAAATGACTGTGCGACATAAGTGGCTGGACCTTGGGAGGTCTCTTCGTTCTCATATCCCCCGGAGGATTGGGAACTGCCGTCGGCTTCGCTATGCGAGCTCGACATTGTGCTGCCTCTTATCCGCTTGGTCAAGCGTTCGGCGAGGCCGACCGCTGTAGCGGACTTTGTGAGGCGGGCGGCCCTTTCCGGGCTCCGCTACCAGAAAACTGTGCCGATACACCCACAAGGAATACTCCTTGTTAGGAGGTGTATGACCAGTTATTCCCTAAGGATCAAAGGGCAGCGCCCTGCACACGGACAGTAGTTGTTTTGTCTTGCTACGCAAGGAGAGCTTGTCTTGTCTCAATATGGTAAAACCACTATGAGCCAATGGGCAGCGGAATGTATATGTATGAGCATGCAGCCATTGCTGTAGGTACCTGTTAGAGCTACCCCTTTAGAGGTTTATGGTTTCACCCCCCCCCCTCCCCCCCCTCCCGCCCCCCCCACTCCCCCTCCCTCCGCTCGCTGACAGGTGCGAGCTTTCTGGAGTTTTCGACGACACGGGACTGCAATGTAGCATCTTTATGTGCGTCTCAGGCTTGTTTTAGACGCCCTTTCGTTGGGATAGGCGGAGTAACGTGGTTGAAAAGGCTGTGATGCTTCCCTAATCCAAGACGCCCACGAAATCCACAGCCTCAACGGCCCATACTTAAGGCATCCCGCCGCTTGCGAGAGTCTTGGTATCCAGTGTTTCGGAATGACGACACCAAAATTCGTACTGATACTACCACTACTAATACTACTCACAATCATCCTGCTTCGTGTTGCTATGAACATTACTTTTACTATAAGTGCGATTCCAACTGTTACTTTTTTCCTACAAGAGCTTGCTGCAGATAGTAGCCACTCGCCGCATGCGCGTACAGCCGGGCCGAGGCGGACGACGCGCAGCGTTTCAAATTAGGGTCCCTTTTTGGGTCCTTATCATAGTACGGCACCTATTATTTAGGGTTCCCAAAAAGGGAACCATAATTTTGACAACCACCCACATACGTGCAAAGTCCAGGGCCGCCCCGGGCCGGGAGTCCCAAACCCAAATCTTCGCACCGCCTTTGGCAGCTAGCGCCAGAGATGTGAAGGGTCTAAACCCCTGGACCCGAAACCCTAAACCAGGGTTTAGGGGTTTAGGGTTCGGGGTTGAGGGCCCTGGGGCATAGGGCTGCAGGCAGATCGAAGGCCGAGAGGACTCTAGTGCGCACGAGGGCTCCTCAAGCTTCTTTATTGTCAAGGTGCCACACTAGCGACGCACCTCGAAAGTTGTGTTACATACTACATGCTATATATTATATATTACATGTTTCGTGTATGTTATACATACAAATTATATTGTAGGTCATCTCATTTATATATATATGTATATATACATATACATAAAGGTATATACACTGTATATATTACATACTCTATAGCCATTTATGATATAGTTTTTCCAGGCAAGTCATGGTCCCGGGCCGTTGGAGGCAAAAGACGGGTGGATAGAAGCGGTCACCTCCAAGAGGTCCTGTAGGGTCTAGGCTTTTTAGAAAATAGGATTATACAGGGTTCGGGGGGCACGTCCAAGGTGACTATGGTAAGGCGAGGACGACAAAAATTACACTCCTACACCTGCTCCTACTGCTGCTGCTCCTGCTGCTGCTGCGGCTGGCGATACGGCTACGGCTGCGGGCTAGCACCACCAGTACCAAGACAAGTCAGGAAAGCTTTTCAGTAATATAGCGTTGGTTTCGCTTTCCCACCACAGGACGAAAGCTATGATGGGCGAAGTACTTAGTGGTATCAGACAACAATGATAAAGGTAATAACGTAACTAAATTCACTGAATAAGCAAAGTTTTCAGAAATACTCATGGGTTCTAACCTTCACAATAATTACTAGTTAACAGACACCGACACTATGCCTCCTGTCAAACTTGCGAATCCAACGTATGACGAACATCGTACTAGGACTGGGAAACGGTGGTACAAGTCAACAACAGTGGAAGTAGCGCCAACACAGAGAAGAGCAAGGAGAACACCGACATAAACCTATAAACATATCGCTACTACAACTACCATCAAGACCACGCAGAACAAGAGGATTGATGCTCACACTAAGAATGGTTGCTACTGGGTTCATGCGTACAATGAGAAACAGCCGACCAAACCAGTACCAGGAAACACAATAGCCACCTGAGCCTGAACTCTTCAGGAACTTGATGTAAGCTACCAGAATATTTCAAAGACAACATCTCAGGTGTTGCCTGGTGAACCAGCGAGGCATCAAGCGTCTGCCACAAAATGCATCAAAAGCCCCGACACGAACGGAAGGGAGAAGGACGGTCGCGAACACTTCTACATCAACTTCTCCTTCCGCTCCGTGAACCACAATCCGGACCATCTTGCGTAAATCTACCCAGAGACTCCGGTATCCCTTGATCAGGGAATATGCTTTAAATCATACTAAGGATCCTACTATATTTTATGGCATATTTCTTAATAAATGGACATTGGAGTCTCTGGGTAACCTAACCCCCCAACGGAAGAAGGCCCCGGCTGACCTCCAAACTCCATTGCTTCTGACTCGTGGTCCAACCCCACAGACCTCACGGAAACTAGGGTTCTGCAAAGCCAAAGAGTAGGATCCTCACTACTAATGCAAGAGTGACTGGGGCCATGATCGTGGAATTGGGTCGCATTGACTGCTGATCAGTGGCAACCCTTGTCGGTTGCCGTGCCCATCGTCGATGTAGCAACGACCGATAGTGGTAGAGTCAACAAGCGTAGTCAGATGTAGCGGTAGTGCCGGACAACGTAGTCGTGCTAGTTCTTCTTCTTCTTCTTCTGCTTCCTCTCGCCGCTGCCGCTGCTGCTAGTGATACCACTCCGACTAACTAGGACCACGACGAGGGCCACTCTGTTCTGAAGCTCTCAATCCGGTCGTGTACGTTCTGAATGAGTGGTGCGATGAGTCTGGGGCCTCAGGCCTCTCATAAAGTTGCTAGGATAACAAGCTACCTCTACCAAACCCAGCGAAAAACAAGGCGCGCCCATGCCGACTCTGACTGTTGTGACAATCACAAAAATTGTCCTGCATACTTATCTCGATCCGGAGGAAGTTGAGAAACGAAGCTGCGTTGCCTGTCTTGCTCTAGCACACACTGCCTCTAGCAACCGGAGGGATGGATACCGCAAGTTCAGAACTTGGCAGGACGTTACCACTTCCACCCTGTGACTTGCATGACTACAACCTCAAACAAACAAACCTTGATAATTCTATACGGAGACGTGCACGGAGACATGCTCCCAAAAGACCCTAGATGTGTTCTCGGGAACTGTATGTAGACTCCTTTCTCGGCTCTGTGTTCCCCAGCAGTGGACGCCAATGCGACAGGCACAGCGAGCTGCCTGATGGACAGAACCGACAGCCGCTCATGGGCAGATGTGTTGTCTATGGTTTCTTTTCGATTCTGAGTGTTGGGGCAATGGTGCTGAAGTCTCCGTGAAAATCGCATCGCAGGATTGCAACACCACATGCTGATTTGCTTGCACTGAATCAAAGACTGGTTCGATCTTCAGCGCCAGCACTACAGACACCAGCTTCATAGAAGCTTCTATGAATCTGCTTGCGACTTGTTTCTCTCTGTGCGCGGCCAAGAGAAGATGCTGCTAACACTCCTGCTGTGCATTGCGCATGCTCGAACGAACTACAGACATCTCATGCGTGTACCAGCAAGCATGTTTGGCGAAAGACTGCTGACGACCACACAGCATGAGGGTCAACGATGAGTCTCCATTCAAACCAAGACTTCCCGACAACATAACGATTCCAGCTGTAGGCGCATGACAAGTTACGTCTTCCACTGGCCGTCCCTCGTCCTTTGTGGAAGTTATTCTCGAAACATACTGCAGTGCAAGCCTCCACTCGATGCTTTGCTGGGAACTGTCGGAGAAAGCTTCCGATGACCTCGTTGCCGGCTTTGTACAGGAAGCTTGAATCAGTGTTATATGGTTCAGGGTCCCCCATCCTGTGCCCTACCCGCAGCCGCTAAAAAGGCCGTAACCTACAAAAGTGGATCTCCACGGCCTCTTGTCCTCCCAAAGTAATCCCCACTCCGGGTCACAACTTTCAAGGGGCGACACCCATTTGCTGCTGCCTTTCAACTCGATGGAGCTCGATTGGTGTAGCAAATTTCTGGGATATGCTGAGAAAGGCATGAACGCAAAACCCAAAGCCCTCAAACCTTCAACCACAAACCCACAGACCCTGAACTCTAAACCCTAAACCCTTAAACCCCACAAAACCCTAAAGTCTAAAACTCTGAATCTTCAAAAGCCAAGCTTCAAGATGAAAGAGCGGATTCAATCTCCGCACGGGAAGGTCTCTTGGCTTCTGAAAGCTTCAACGTGGCTCTGCTTGGAGTTGATGGTATTCACGGAACCCCTAAACGAACCGTCAAAGGAATCCAGTAAAACCCCCTAAAAACCCCTAAGGCCTAACCCGAAACCTGAAAACTCTAGAGCCCCAAACCCTAAACCCTAAATACCCCAACCCCCCCCCCTTCCCCAAAAAAAAAAACACACACACACACAAATGCCCTGAGGAAAGGACCTCACAGGAGAGCCAATCGGAAAGGCGCATGATGACCTCTTCGGGCTCCGCGAGGCCTCAGGTTTTCGGGGGGTTAGGGTTTCGGGTTCAGGGTTTAGCGTCTCCTTGAGCCTTCCAAGGGTCCAGGGCTTGATGATTCCAAGACATTTGTGGCTACGGAGAATTAAACTTTTAGGGCTTTAGGGCTTGCGGCGCAACTTGAATGCTTAGGGCTTCTTTGGTTTGTGGAGTCACGTTGAGATTGAGGGTTTTTGCCGAGCTTGCGCGCAATAAGGTATAGTAGTACGCTAGCAGGGGTTGGGTTTGACGCTTTGTGGGCTGATTGAGGTTTTGGATTATTCAGGACATTGGGGCCGAAGGTAGTGTAGGGGCCTAAATAGTTACGAATACTGTCTTGCTGTTCCTTATTATAGTTATAACATGAATTACCCAAATACTTGTTCGAATCACTAAAGCCCCTGCATGCATTAGTTGTATGGTCCAGAGAGTTTCGGCTTTAAGGTGGATTTGATGCAGACTGCTTAGCTGGCCCTGGGTTATTGTAAACGGTGATTTTTTAAGTTACCATAACAGGGATCTATAATAAGCATCATGGCTTCCTTATTTTGGTAAGTTAACTTTATTTCAAGCACCTTGAAACGGCTTCGGTTCCGTCTCTTGGCCTCGTATGCTCAGCTGGTCCCGAACACATGAACAGGTGGTCCAATCCTGCCGACAAGAATAACCTGCAGCATAACTACGAGGCAGCCTTCGCATCTGCGGGGTTGGTTTCAAGGTCGTTCGAATGTCAATACCCTAAAACCCCGAATTCCCTAAACCCTAGACTGGCCCTAAACTTCCCTAAACCCTAAATCCAAAGCCCTAACGAAACCGTAACTTCGGAACCTTGAACTATTAAGAGGCATTCCTCAACTCATCTTAGGGATCCCATATACTCCGTAATTAAGAGATATTGGAGACTCCGGGTTCCCTGGTTCTCACCTGCCACGCTCTTTTCGGTATTGACAGCCAACAAGCGAGGAGTTAGGATTTAGATGGTTTAGGGCCTAGGGCCTAGGGTCCTTGAGGATTTAAGGTAATTAGGGATTAGGGTCGCTGGGACCCCAAACCAACGCAACCGAACAAAACGTGGACGCAGGGGCTCGGGCCATTGCCCACATGCGCTTCCAGCGGAAAGGCCATGCCTTCCACGCCAGCAGGGTGTAGGGTTTTAGGGTTTAGGGCTTAGGGTTCAGGGATTGGCCCAAAGCACCAACTCGAATTACCCTAAACCCTAAACCCCAATTGCCCTAAACCCTGACGCTGAACCCTAAACTCGACTGAGCTTAAACCTCAAAAACCCCCCCAAGAATACACCCCTAAACTCTCAAGCACTAACCGGCGACCTGGAAGAGCTCAGAGACAATCTGGCCTACGGGGTCAACCCTTTTCTAGCTGTTGAGGCCCCTGTGTTAAATGTCTAACACCCGGACAAGTCCCTGAATCACATATAAGTGGTCGCCAAAATTATGGTTCCTTTTTGGACACCTAAATAATAATTAGGTGCCGTATTATATTAAGGAACCAAGAAGGACCCCTAATTTTGACAACCATCCATACAAATCTGACTCAGCGTGCCTCGAAATTTCACGGAATTGCCATGTGCACCGGATTGAAAACTCTGTTTGGGTTGTGCTAGCTCCCCCGTACACTTCAAATGCGACTCTGCTGACACCAGCATACATCTGACGAACTCGGTAATCAACAGTGTGTTGTGCTCGGAGCTTCGCTACAGTACATGCTTTCCATAAGTCTTTGCTTCTGCCTGCACATGCATGGTCAAGCATACTGGGGCCAAGCCAAACGATTCGCAGCTTGTGTCGCACTGCTTACAACCTAAACAGAATGCCCAGACTGTCAGGATACATCCTGTGGAAAGCAGTGCAAGCCCCCGGAAAGCTGGCAACCGTTTTGAAGGTCCGACTCCAGTTCAAGGAAGGAGCTCAGAGGAGGTGCCGCAGGCCTCGGACAGACGAATGTCTTGGCAGGCATGAATCATTATAGAACCCTTATAGATCCCTTAAGGAACCCTTAAAGGATCCCTTTAAAGGTACCCCCCTAATGAGCCTTCTGCTTGGGATGCACTCTTCGGCTGTACTTCGCTGACACAGGAGGCGTTGATGAAAGTCAACATCTCTGTCGTGAGGACTGCAGCATGGAGATGCATGGGTGGTCAGGTATAATGTTAAGAAAGACAAGCGTAGAGTTTTGCGATATTTCAAGACTACCTTTTCGACTTTTCTATCGCGATGAAAACCTAGAATCTCTTGCTGGCTCGGCCAGAGACTACTTGCTTCCTGCCTCTGCGGGCTCTGTGGGCCATTGTCCCACAGGGCTCTCTCCAGCCGCAACCTGTCAGAACAGAGAGGCCTTAGTGTTCAGGGTTTAAGGCTTTTTAGTGTTAAGACGGGTTCTGACGGCAGCAGCAGACGTTTCTCGCGGTGACCACGCCGCGTCAATCATGTCCTGTGGATGTTCTGCCTTAATTAGGGTTAAAAGTGACCCTACTTACCAAGTCCCATGATCCTCTAAGTACTGATTGCTTGAATCCGCTTAGCGGTCTTTGGCGTCGGTCCAGTAGGGACAAACGATTCGACTGACCGCCAGTGCCACTTTGTCGCTGGCATTCCGCAGGTCTTCGATTTTGGGAAAACGTGGGCCCGGGCGGGCTGAAGTGATCTGCTGTGGGGCGCCGTGGTCGGCGGTCGGCGGTTTGGTCGGCGTGGGTGAGGCTGGAGCCCTTTCATGGTAAGACAAAGCTACCCCAAAGCGTGGGGGCAGGGTGCTCGGGAGTGCGGTATAAGTTGGGGTGCTGGTGGATAACCGTGACAACAAGGACAGAGAGAGCGGCATGGGACCAAACCCACCGACACACACCGCCCACACCGCCCACGCCGCCCACCAAATGCTGGAGCATGTCGCGGTTGCAGCGCAACTGGACACCCTACACAACATGCAATGAGAAAAGATGAGAAGAGATGAGACGCGCAGCTCTCTTCCTTTTCTGGCATGGCCTCCACGAAGGCTCAATGCAACTCTGGTCCGATGTCTGCTTAGGGCCCTCAGAAACCAAGCGTCACAAGTGCCTTCAGCACGACCGGGGCAAGCCGGCACAGTGCTCGAACGTTCTCGAAGGTTCTGGAAGGTTCTGCTGCTGTCACAGGAGCCTCAAGAGAACAGGTCTCCTATGTCTTTCTACCCAATCGATCTAAACAACTATCTAAACCCTTGAGCCCGTCACGAAATCCCCAAACTCTCAATATGCTCGGGCTTTCAAGCTTCTTGACATGTCCCGTATCCGCCATGCAGCGAAACTGTAGCTTCATAACTCGCTTTTCAAACTTGGGCCTCCCGTCTCACCTCGTCTCGCTGCGCCTCGTTCAGGGGGTGTCGTGCACTGGGCTTCCTATTCCGGACGCGGGTCGAAGCTTTCAGGGCGCAGGCAAGTCTCACATGGCAATCCAGGCAGAACCCATCGGCTTTCTCTCAACCCCCTTGCTTCTTGAAACAGGTGCCGGGTCTCAGCACACTTGCAGGAATTGTACGCCTTCAAAACTTGGCTCCAAGCTTCTCATAAGCTTTCTGCGTGGCGTACTCATGGTTACTTGCTTCTGCAAAACCCATTAGGCGCTGCAGAAGCAACCGAATTCGCACTTCTGAGCAGCTGACAAAGTCATTTTTTGGGTCAAGAAGTCGAAGACACGTCGAGCAATCAAATCGAGCGCTGCTCGAATCAACAGAAGCCTTGAAATGATTTTGTCTGCTCCTCGCCTCTATACTGTGTCAGGATCTGTTACAGAACCATCACAAGGATCTTTGACGGCACAGCATCACACTGTGTCTGACTTCGTGGGTGGCTCTTGCTCACCCTTGCTCTTTGCCTCAACATAGAAGGCCCTCGAGCTGCAGCAGCAAGAGCAACATAAACACAGGAGACTCGCCGCAAGCAGCAGCAACGGAAGGATGTCGCAATAGCCTGGCTCTACGGCCCGCATGGCCCACAACACCCAACACACCGCTATTACGGCTTGAGGCAGCACGTATTCAAAGAGAAATTCAAGGCGGTCCTGGCAGCCAGCCCACTTTCCTGCTTCCTGGGGTTCTGGCAAGCACATGGTGACCACGGCATCGATGATCTGCAGAAGAGAGACGATGCCCAAGAGGACGCACTCTACAGAGATGGACAAACAAGTCACGTGATTGGGCGAGCATGGCTCGTAGGCTCCCCCCATGTAGGAAACCGCAGCGTCGGTCCAGTCAACATTCTTGAACATGAAGGCAGTGGCTTGCAGCACTTCGGAAGTCACAAACCAGCCCGTGACCCACTTGGGGCGCTTGCTCTTGTCTTTTTGGCCTTTGCAGCTTTTCCAAAGAAGCATGGCAATGGAGAGAGTACATTTGGCCACTCCCACATACGTAAAGAAATTGTCCACCTCCTCCAGCTCTGAGCTAATGTGTTGAATCCTGGCATCCTCGCTGGTGGGAATGTTGGTGTAGCAACGCCCCTCCTCGCAGCTATCATCCCAGGTCTGACAGACCTTTGGGGTGCCATCAACGACCACGAACTGGCCCTCTCCGTCCGTCTCGATGCAGTAGTCATCTGGATCTGGACAGCTCATGTAGCAACGGCACTGTGTTCCGCACGTCGGCAGCGGCAAGGAGCTTAGAAACACGATCCACGCAGCACAGGATTGCTTCATGGTGGCTTTGACCTTGAAATGCCGGGCTAGAAGTAGAGTGCGAGCCTGCGAGCCAAAAATGGCTGTCGGGACATGATCCGATCTCTGCACGTGCTTCTCAAGCTTCGTGGAGCTTCCTCCCCGGACAGATACGGCACAAGGCCAACAGCCTCAGCACCAAACACCTAGGATGTAAATCCTCAGCTCAAGGCCATCTGGTGAGCCCTCCGCACCTGGTCCAAGTCGCCGCCTCCAGCGCCACTCACTGCCGTCCGGAAAGCGAAGGCCTGCCACCCCAAGTCCAGCTTCTCTCAACAAACCGTGCAACACACGCACCCACACACAGACACACGAGCTTCCAGGCTCGAGTTGTCTTTGTAGTTGTGTGCCAAGGGGAGAGGGTAGCTGCCATAGAGGCGTGGAGGCTGCCTTGTCCAGGTCCTCTGCTTAGTTTTTACAAAAACCTCTGCGAACTTTATTCTTTCCGCAATGCCTGCCGTGTTGCGTTTGTCAACCAAAGTGAAGTACAGTTTTCGACACATCCAGTGTTGCTTGAGCGCTCAACTGGTTGATGCCCTTACCATGGTTGCTGTTTTTGATTGGCCATGTCAATGCGGCGGTGAGCATTGGCTCTTTGCATCACAGCGTGCACATAACAAAATGGGTGAATGGAAGCTTAGACTGGTTCGATGCAGATGTATGTTGGCGAGAGAAGCAGCAATGGAAACAATGGTCACGCACTCCGCGGCCTCCCCCTGCACCCCGCAAAGGTCAATGGTCCGTAGAAAAGGCTGGGGCCCCCCCGACCCCCCTATGGCGAGGAATGTGGGGTCCCTCTTGCCCCGTGGGGTGGTTGTGCTACGGCTCAAAGGGGTTAGGCTTCGAGTCGACAAGGGCTTAGGGAGGATTTGGGGTGTAAGCTCGTAAGGGTTGACGGTTTTTCGGGGTTTAGGTTGGGTGTAGGGTGATCGTGTCTTTTGCACATCAAGGTTGCGGTGAGCTGGACAGGCTGGCTGATTTCTCTTTGCTGTCCTCGTGGCAAATAGCTCTACCCACATCACACGACATTGGGAAGTACAAGGCTGAGTTCATGCTGCAGCGGTTGCACTTCCACAGAAGTGCAGGGTGGGCACATGGGTGATCTTCCGTATGACTCATGGACTGAAGTAGTCGGAAACTCCAACATGTAGACACCCTCCCCCCCCCCTTCCCTTTTCGCCTCTTTGGGCTCCAGGGAATGGCCGCTTTTGGGCGCGTCCTGCACACGAACTCCACATAGCCGTCCGGGTTCTAGGCGGCTTTAACGGGCTTCAGGCTTTTGGGCACGCTTTTCTGAAGCCTCCTAGGGCTCAAGAGCTGAGTTTGGGGCGTTTTGGAGTTGAGGGCTCCCGGCTTCGCTTCCGCGACCCCACTCTCGATGTTCCCTGTCAGGACGACCAGAGACCTCGAGCCGAAATCTCGAAGCTCTGCTTCACGATGGTGCTGCACAAAAAAGAACCGCAGAGACTGCAAACAATCACCGCATCATGAGCATGTATATGCATATGTATATATATATATACTGTATTATATATTATATATTATATATTATAGATTATAGATTATAGATTATAGATTATAGATTATAGATTATAGATTATAGATTATATATTATATATTATATATTATATACTATATACTATATACTATATATTATATATTATATATTATATATTATATATTATATATTATATATTATATATTATATATTATATATTATATATTATATATTATATATTATATATTATATATTATAGATTATAGATTATATACTATATATTATATATTATATATTATATACTATATACTATATATTATATATTATTTTCACTTGTGTAAAGTTACCGCGTGAACCTGAACAATGCATGGATGCCATACGGAGAACATATTAAAAATTGCGCTCTACCTCAGAGCACAACGGCAACTGGAATTTCGCATCTTCGCATGGCTCAACAGTTGCAGACCGACATCAAGAGACGTTTGAAAACTCAAGCGTTGATTTTGAAATAAGATTTCAAAATCAAACTTTCCACGTGAAAATAATACCGTACGCAGGCAAGCTGCGATGGTGGCTTATATATTATATATTATATATTATATATTATATATTATATATTATATAGTATATATTATATATTATATATTATATATTATATATTATATATTATATATTATATATTATATATTATATATTATAGATCATATATTATATATTACATATTACATACTATATACTATATATTATAAATTATAAATTATATATTATATATTATATATTATATATTATATATTATATGTTATATGTTATAGATTATATGTTATATATTATATATTATGTATTATATATTATATATTATAGATTATAGATTATAGATTATAGATTATAGATTATATATTATATATTATATATTATATATTATATATTATATATTATATATTATATATTATATATTCTATTCTTTAACATAATACAACATAGTATAGTGACTAGCCGGGATCTGCAAGGCTCCGGCTACCGTGGAAGGCATGAATTCGTCTCCATCTCATTCTGCCATGCCTGCTCAAACACAGTTTAGGGTTCAGGGTTAGGGTTTGGGGGGGTGAAACTCGCTTCTATCCGCAGCCTGCGGTTGAACTTGCATGGTTTGGGACATCTTGGGACTGAAGCTTTGAATCTGATACCGTCAACCCCCAAAAAAACAAACCCAAAACCTTGAACCCTCAACCAAAAAAACACAAACTGACAAAACGAACCCTCAACCGTAAACCCTTGCCTTTCTTTCGGTTCTTAAGCTTGGAGCTCAGGAAACCTGGCCTCAAGCTCCTTCCGCGCCTTCTTTGCGGCCCTGGGGGCGCGCGCTTTCAGAGCTTTTTGTTTTGGGGGTTTGCTGCCTTAAAGAGTGGTGTTGTTGGATTTTCAGGCTTCTTCATGGGTTTCGAGTCTGGGGATCCGAGCTTTAGGAGGGGATCGTTTCGGACTTTCAGGGTCTGCCAGTCGCGGCAAAGCACACTACGGCCTTTGCTCAGCGGCAAAGGGCAGAGAAACAGCCGGTGCTAAGACTTACCCGCACACGAGGTGGATGCCGAGTCCAAGCAACACGGCGACCATCTGTCGCACAATGGACCACGTCTTAACAGCCCGTTCTTTAATCGCCGTGCACAGAAAAGTTCACAAGTCCAAGCCAGAAGTCCATGGCGGTGGTTCGGTGTGCTTTGCGCCGATGCGTCCTCAGCGTCATCACCTCAACCGGCATCTCGCTCAGGAAATTATGGCCTGACGCAGGTAAGCATGACATCAGAACAGCAGAGCATAATCTCTCTAGGCGGAGCGCCTGGGTGTGCCCTACCGCGGGCAGCATCTGGCCGGAATCATTGGAGGTCTTCCTGCACCTGCTGCAGGGACGGCGCGACGACACTCGGAGTCGGCGGGAAGAGGTTGCTGACCCAACAGCAGGGCATGTGCAAGATGTGCGGCGCGCCCATCGCTATGGGGACCTTCGAGGTCGATCATGTCATCCCCGTGTCGCAGTCCTTCTCCGGCCAGGAGCTGGAGCTGCAAGCCTTGTGCTTGGAGTGTCATCGAACCAAGACGAGCCTGGAGGGCAACCACAGCACCACTCTCGAAAGTCGCTTCTGCCGGTTCGTGTACCAGAACTACGCCGCCAGTCCCAGGCTGCCACCGCTGGTCTTCCAGCTGCAGAAGTGGGATCTCGACCGACCCTGCCAGGACATCGATGTTTGCCGCTGCCGAAAGAACGGCTTGGCCAACGCTCGCTTCCCGCTGCCGGTGTTTTGCCCCCTGGACTGCATCGTCCCCACGGAGGAGGGCAAGCTGGCGGATCTTATGTGGGTGGAGCTGCCCTGCGACCATCGCAAGGGCGTGCTGGATCGCTTGCCCTTCGTCGGCAGGGGCTGGTATGCCAAGCCCGTGTGCGCCTACATGCTCGAGGCTGGCCTCGCCCAGTGGCAGCACTTCAAGTGGAGCCTGGATGCCACAGCCCACGTCGATCAGCAGTGTCTCGAACAGGTCCTGCAGCGCATGGAGCACAATTGGCCCGAAGGCGAGGAGCACTACGCCAAGCTGGCCATCAACAGCCTCGTGGGCCTGTTTGCTCGGAATCTAGAGCTGGTGTATTCGATGAAGACTTCAAACCATAAAGTCGACGGCGAGGGCTGCAGCTGGCGCCAGACCGGACCTTCACGGATGCGGCCGGGAGAACTCACTGGGACCATATCTTCGTGACGGAGCTGCTGTCCAACAGTTCTTATCGACCGATACACGACTTCATGATGGGAGCTGAGTACGTCGCGGTGGCGCGGATCCGCCAGGCTCTGGCGGAGGTGCCCCGGCGGTACCTCAAAAGCATCAAGACCGATTGTCTTGTGATGCAGGACGTCCCGAAGAAGCACCGGCCCGCCGTGGAGCGGCTGCTGCAGATGTCGCACCGAGACAGCACGCCTGTGTATCGCTACGAGGAGGTCACCGGGCTGAAGGGCCAGTATCGCGAGCCCAGCATGGAGGACAAGAAGATTCGGTTTCTGCTCTTGGGAGACTTTAGGCAGCTGCCCGCTGTGTTGGATAGCTTCGCGGGGGCGGAGGTCTGCAGGGAGCTGAAGGACAGCCAGCTGCTGCACGATCTGGCCGGGGGCTGCTCTCAGAGCGCTGGCGCTTCGACGAGAGGATCTTCGAGTTCTTGACTTGGCTGAGAGTCGACGAGCCCGCACAGATCCCACTGGCCGAAGCGGTGCGGGAGGCCCGGCGGCGCTTCCCGAGGCGGGGCGAGCCCGACGTGAGCCTGGTCATCTCCCACGCCAAGCGGCTGCAGATCAACGAACGGGAGAATCGCAGGCTCGCTCCGCCAACGCATTGCTGGTGGAGTATGAGGCTCGCGGCGCGGTGCCGACGAATGCGCCGCAGACCATGAGGGTCTGGCCGGGGCTGCGATTGATCGGACCCGGCGGCAAAGTGCAGAAAGGCACCTTCCTGACCGTGGAAGCCGTGGAGGGCGATGTCGTCCGGTTAGAGCGGGCAATGCTTCGCGGGCCCGGAGCTGCTGAAGACCCTGAGAGGGCGGGTTTGGCTCTACGATGTGGAGAGCCCGCACTTCACGCTCAAGCATCTGTACATGGGGTGCTCCCGGGCCACCACTTCGGAGCTTTTGAGCGTCCTGTAGTGGCGGTGCCATCATTCGACAGATTTGTCGAGTTGCGGCACCTGCAGTTTTTTGGAGCTATTGAGTGCGATTTTGTGGGGGTGTCATGTTTAGCCAAATCTGGCTAATTGCGACAGTGGCCCGTTTTTGATGAATTTGAGCGCGGTTTTGTGGCGGTGTCACCATTCAACAAATCTGTCGAGTTGTGACACCGGTCGGTTTTTGATGAACTTGAGCCCGGTTTTGAGGCGGTGCCATCATTCACCAAATCTGGCGAGTTGTGGCACCGGCCCTTTTTTGATGAAAGAATGGGTTGAATGTGAGTGTCGGGAGCAGGGTCGGTATTCCCGACACCTGAATTTCTCGTCGAAAAAGCTGCAAAAAAAGGGGCATAGTTTCGTTCCCCACACGCCCCGACTGGGGGCGACAGATGCTGCAAAAAAACGGGCAGCATTCCGTTCCCCGACAGCCCCCTCGGAAGGGGACTGAGAGGGTATCCCGCCCAGGCACAGGGGCCTGGCGGGGCGGCGAGGCTTTGGAGGCGCCCCATTCCTTGGACGCCTCCTCGGTGCCTCGCGGACCGCCGGCGCGAGCTTCATCGGTGGCTGGGGGATACTGATAACCCCCCAATTGAGCCTTGAACAGTCAGGCACCACCTCCACTCGCTGGGACCGCCGTGCCACAACCTAGAGACCTAGAGCCTCTCCCCGCAAGCGAGGATCATCAGCCCGAGGCCCCAGCTCAGCGTGCCCCACTAGGATAGACGACGACGCATGTACAGACGGTTCAAGCCCGCGGGCTCTGTGTACAGTTGGCTCGATCGCGCTTTGAAAAAAAACCTAATCCCTCTTTTCTAACCTCCCCAAACCCTTTTGGATTAAAAAACTCCTTTGAGACCCTGCTGTCTTGTTTTATATAAGGGACGCAGGTCCTTAAAATGGCTAGGGTCGCGATTTGCTTGCTTGTTTTATTGTCGCTTGGAACTTGTTTTCAACCCGCGCCGCACCTCAAAGGACAGAGCTGGGTGGGGCCGGGCGGGTCGACCTATCGACCTTTGTCGAGCAGGCCAGGGATTGCAGTGCCGTCAGGTAGGAGTGCAGGTAGGATGCTGTAGGTACAACCGGCATGTTGTGTGAAGTCTTTTGCGCTACCGCTTTACATCCACGTCAGGTCTGCTGGCTACGAGTCGTTGGGCCTGGAGCTTGAAGGATTCAGGGCTTTGTTTCTGAGGTGGCTTGGGATTTCCGAGGCTGCCGCAGGTTTGTCTGTGTGCGCGAGTGCAGGAGCAAGGGTCGCTGCTGAAGGGGTTTTTTGGGGGTCCCCTTGTGTTAGGCCCTTAGGCCGCCTCGCCTTCCCGGGAACCCCGGGCCCCCTTTCCTGATCCCAGGTCTCCTTCATCGCGGCCTTCATCGCTTCGGTGCAACCGTCCGGGTCTCTGTCTGCATGCATTTTGATGGAGCTGTTGCACGGGACGCTGCGAGCATAGGACTCTTTGAACGTATAGGACTCTGCGAGCTGTTGTGCTGGAAGCTGTGAGCGTAGGACTCTTGGACAGATGTCGCGCGCCATTCAGGTTTCGCTCCTCAGCGGGCGTTCGGCAAGCATGCAAGCGACCTCAGACGAATCCCTGGAAACGCTGAGCCAACGGGCGCAGAAGCTGCTGGGGGTCGGAAGAGGACGCTTGCGAAGCCTCCCTCAGCAGGACTCGTTTATCCTGGAAGTCGGCAGTACGCGTGTGGCAGCTAGCGGCGATGCTTTTGCAGCCATCTTCGGAGATGGCTCGGTCATGACCTACGGCAAGCCGGACCGCGGCGGAGACTGCAGCGCCGTACAAGATCAGCTCCGAGGAGTGCGGGAGATCGCGGCAACCGAGAACGCCTTCGCCGCAATCCTCGAGGACGGCTCAGTCGCAGCCTGGGGAGATTGTGATGTGGGCGGGCCGTCCAGGAACAGCTCAAAGGCGTGAGCGCGATCGCCGCGAACGAGGGGGCCTTTGCCGCCATCCGCATGGACGGATCGGTGGTGACCTGGGGATGCGATGAGATAGGCGGGGACTGCAGCGCCGTCCAGGAGCAGCTGCAGAATGTCCAGCGAATCGCAAAAGCCTGCAACTCTTTTGCCGCCATCCGCATGGATGGATCGGTAGTGACCTGGGGCGACTCCTACCAGGGTGGGGACAGTAGCGCGGTGCAGGAGCAGCTTCAAAACGTGTGGCAGATTCAAGGAGCTGACTGCGCCTACGCGGCCATTCGGAAGGATGGATCTGTGGGCACCTGGGGAGTTCCGGAACGGGGTGGTGACAGCAGCGAGGTCCGGGAGCTGCTGAAGGATGTGACGGCAATCCAGGCTTCGAGCTACGCCTTCGCGGCGATCCGAGCGGACCGATCCGTCGTCACCTGGGGCCTTGCTGATGTTGGTGGCGACAGCAGCGCAGTCCAGGATCAGCTCAAAGGCGTGAGCGAGGTCGCAGCCAACTTTGGCGCTTTCGCAGCCATCACCCCGGATTCCGTGGTGACGTGGGGCCGAGTCGACATGGGTGGCGCTCAGATGCTCGTCGGGCAGCGAATCAGGGCCAGTGCCTTCGGTTTCGCCGCGCTGGACGACGGCATGGTGGAGATTCAATCCACCAACCATACTTTCGCGGCCATCCACCTTGACGGGAGCGTGAGCCAGTGGGGCGAGCAGTTGGAGGGCAGCGACATCGAAACCGTGCGGGAGCAGCTAAAGAACGTCCAACACATCCAGGCGAGCAACGCATCGTTTGCGGCCGTGCTGGGTGACGGAACGGTGGTATGCTGGGGAGAGGGCTTTTGAGCGATGCGATCCGATTCTCAAAAAAGCTTCTCCGGCGCGCTGCAAGTAGGTGCACGGTAGCTGCGAGTAGGCATGTCTTGCATGTGCGGCCCAGGTCCTCGCCGTCTTCGAAGCTTCGAGGAGGCCTGTTTGCAATCTCCACGGTAGGCTTGGTAGGCTGCAGTCGTGTTCAGTGTCCGGTGGGTAGGGACAGCAAAGAGCAGAACAGCATCGTCGTAACACACTTACATAGGAAGCAGCACAGAGGCATCTATACGTGTAGAGAGTGGGGCGCTCTTGAGAACAAGTCTTTGCGGAGACCTCAGAAGTGCAGCGACTGAGGGTTAGTCTGTGGTTGCTGGAGCGTACTGCCGTTGGTTTGCCCAGAAGCCCAGTAAATCCGTATGCCCCTACCCGTTGTTTGCGCTCAGGCTTTGACCATCTTCGCGGAACCTTCGCAGCCTGGGCCTGGGTTTTGAAGGTTTTGTATACGGGGTTGTGTGGCACTGTCGGTTTGGTTGCGACGGAGTAGGAGTGCAGGAGTCAGGATCGGAGCAACTGCAGAGTAGCGCGGCAAGTGGATAGGTCGAAGCCCCCGCCCTTCCGGGGAGCCCCCGGCCCTCGCTCGCCCTGCGATCAGGTTCTCGTCGCGGAGCTCTTCGTGAGGTGGAGGGCTCTGTTTTTTTGCCTTGTTTCCCCGCCTGCGCTCGCATGTCTTAGTCGAGACCTTCGCATGTTAACTGAAGCCGCTCTGTCTTTGATCAGCCCTTTGATGTAGCATCCTCGCTGCTCTGCAGATACCTTCTTCAGGGATCATCTCTCACATGGACGTTGAGGAAATTGCTGAGACGTGTTCTTCAGAGAGCCTCAGCGATGTTGAGAGCGATTCTACTGAGACAGAGAGCACCAGGGATGATGACACGACCTTGCTAGAGAAGCTGTCAAAGTTGGCTTTGCGGCATCCACTTCCTTCAGGCTACCACTTAAAATCGGGGGCAAATCGTGGAGCTTGTCGAGATTTCGGCCAATATAGAGATCTCTCTTGACCAGCTCGATGATCGGAGAAACGCGGAGAAAGTCTCGACACTCCGGTCAACCGACATCGCAACGAGGGACCATCAGACATCAGTATGAGGACATTCGGGAAGCAGTAAGAAGCCTGCGACGCAACGCTGCAAGATTGATGGAGTTCAAAATCAAATATGCCAAGACACGTCTGGACATGTTGCCAGATGAGATTTTCGAAAAGATTCGAGAGAAACTTCAAGCGGAGCATTTGTCGCGTTCCTTCTTCTTGGATGCTCCTGTCGCCGAAGGAGACTTCGATTACCAGCCGCGTCTGGATGACATAAGGCGTCACATGCGAGTTGCCGTCGTCAACATCTACGCCAGTGTTGCCATCGTGTCAGATCGCTGTCTTCGAGCTGCAAAAGATGCCATCTTTGAGTTCATTGCTCAATTTGAGCGCCACGATTGGCTCAACAATGTCGAGGGTTTCATGCGGGTGCTGCGCGAGATTGAGCTTCGTTTCACACGATGTCCCGTCGCATGGTGGGCTCAGCTGCCATTTTAGCCCTATAGCGGTTAGGCGACCGATCTTATGCGCGGCAGCACCTGCAACGGCGACTTTAGTTCACCAGTTCTCACAGAGGAACAGCTCAGTATACTGGTCCTGTACAGCACCTCCAGCTCCGCTGCAACGTGCGAAAGAACGACGGTGATGCCACTCCTGCACGTGTCAAGACCTTTCCACAAAGTTCTGCACGGGTCTTGGTCTGAGCCCGCCCTCTGACTCAGGCCCTTGTCGTCGCCGACCCTTTTTTTCGACAAGCGCTTCGAAGAGGTCGGATCTTGAGCGCGTCGGCTAGTAGGAATAGTCGTGTTGCTCCAGCACGAGTGCCACTACTTCCTCGTTTACAACTTCGATGGAACAGAAGTGAACAAAAGTATTGGGCTCGCGTCTGTTAACGCAATCGCCGCCTACGAGCTGAGTTTACTTGTGCATCCTTTCCCGCCGTCGCAGGTGCTCTTCAAACGGGCCCTCTTGGATCCAAGACGCGTGGTCTGATTTGGTGGAGTGCCGCGTGTCAGCATGCCTCTGTCACGCTTGCAAAACAGCTAAAGGCCCTATAATAGCCTATAAGTGTGTAGGCTAAGGGGGACTTTTGGATCATTCGATAGAGGCCTTATGGGGGTATCCAAGCCGAATCCACGAAACCGGGTCTAAATATACTTGATCCATCTTTGAAACATCATGGAGTCATCTTTGAATCATCATGGAGTCATCATGGAGTCAACATGGATTCATCTTGAAGTCATCATGGAGTCATCATGGATTCATCTTGAAGTCATCATGAATCCTCGGAACGGGGTTTTCCAGGCTGTAAACTCACGATTTTCACCTCGATTCCAGGGACTTCGCGGAAACCTCGGGAGAAACCGGGGTTCGCCCAAGAGGCCGTTTTCGAGGCTAAATCACCCCCGAAATCGGGCTGAAATTAATTGGTTCAAAAGTCCCCTTAGCCCACACACTTATAGGCTATTATAGGGCCTTTAGCTGTTTTGCAAGCTTCTTAGAGACCCTAAAATCGTGAGCTCTAGAGCTTTAGGGCTTCACTTTAGACACACTTGAAATTTCGGGATTCCCAGGGGGATCGAACTACAAGGTTGTAGCGTTAACATGGTGGGGTTTGAGGGTCCTCCATGTGCTCATCGTCGAGAGTCCACTCGCCAAGTCGCCAATCCAGCTGTGCTCTGGCAAACAGAACGTTTGAGAGCTTGTACCCAAAAGCAGTTCCTTGCGCTCGGAATTGCCGGACTACTTAAAGGCACATGCAAGCTCCTCCGAACAATCAATCTCTGCGAAGCGTCCCTCCAGGGTATGCTGCCCATCAAGAAGAAGCGCTGCAGCGAAGCCAAGCCGGTGCGCTCGGAAACGCCTGCGCTGGGACTTGCTCAGTCCGTCATCCGTGCTGCGAAGGCACGGCGTGTTGGGCAGACTCGCACACTAGGTCGGCCCATGGCCATGTGAGCACGCCCGGGCCACAAACAAGGCCTACAGGCAGCTCGAAAGTTGAAAACTTTTGGCAACGTCAACTTCAACTTCCTTGTCAACACAGGCACTATTTCTTCAGATTTGACCTGGGACACAGTGAAACCTGACAAAATCGGAAACACGCAGAAAATTCAAATGCGTCACGCTCTTTCTCGAATCAAGTTGCATTGTGCGATCATCAAACAATTTCTCCATCCATCCACTTCACTGTACACTCGCCTTTGCATTATCACTTTGACCAGAATCCTCCTTTATCGGAAGCTGAGGCCCTGCTGTCGTGGGCCATCCTGGAGTCGCCATTGATAGTCTAAAAAAGCAACCGCTTAGGCGACCCAGCCGAGTCATGCAGAGACCAGCTTGCAATGCCGCCCGCCTTTTTGACAGAAAGAAGAGGGAAGAAAGTCTTACAGTTCAGCACTCTTCGGTACCACGCTGAGTTGGCGCAGCGAGCTTCACGAGAACACGGTTTGATGCAGTCTATGCTTTCACTGTTCAGTCCAGCATCCCAGCCAATGCTCTCGCATCGTCTCTTGGATGGAAACTTGTGAATGGCTGCCGATATTTGTTTCGTGGACTGCTGGGCCTGTTTGGAACCTGTGGCGGAGCTCAAATCAAGACTTTTTTTTCGCGTGTGCGGGCCTCAAAGACAGCAGTTGTTGCACTCGGTTCCAGTGAGAACGACAAGAACCACAAGAATACAATAAAGAGCTACACAAGAGAATCATGTCAAGACGGAGCTCAAATCAAGACGAATGAGTCTGGCAATTGAGTTCTCCGACCAAGTTCACGGGGTTGTGGAACTGGGAAGTGTCTTTCCGCCACGTCGGTGCTGTCCAGTTTCTTCACCTCCTCTTACATCAAGGACAGGTGACGCGACCTGTCACATGCATTCTGGGGTGAGAGATCACAGATGTTCGCCGACTCAACCCCTTTCTCTTCCTCCATTGCGTCTTGGACTTTTCGTTGGTGCACACGATTCGCAAAAATGAAACTTTTTTTGGTTTTGGACTTCTCTCGTTCTGGGTGGCTTTCAATGCTGATTCACTGAAGCCTTGCTGCGCGCGGCCCCCTCTTTTTGGTGAGCTCGAACACGCAAAAGTTGGAAAAGCAAGGTGAAGCGGAAGTTCAGAGGGGGGCCACTCAAGCGAAGCCAAAATTGCTTAGAGAATTCGACCCCTTCTTTTGAGCCGCCTGTGCTGCAGTTGGTCCGCACCCAAAGTGGGCGTCCGGAAGCTGAACAGGCGTTCCAGATGCAGCAGCTGGAACACTTCCACTGCTTGCACTGAGGCACTTGCAGGTGGGCTGCTGGCTGAGCTGTAAGTGCAGTCTGGGCTGCTTGCTGAGCTGTGGCGAACTGACGGACCAACAGAGCCAAAAGCAGAGTCGCAACTCAGCGTCCTGAACTGGCATTCAGCTGTTTGTCTCCAAGCAAAACACTTCCAAGCCAAGTGTTTTCGTCCTGCGTCTCATTCTTCAGTTTTGTTTGATTTAGGCACTTGTCCAAGTACCCCTCGAAGCACTTCTACAGTCACTGACCCAACTCAACAGCTCCTCGCAGCTTCAGACATGCCAAAACATCAGAACATCCAAGATTACAGGATTTTCACAGCGTCTGTCGTGCATAATTCAGAAACTGCCACGGACTGTGTTCTGCTGGAAGATGCGGAAGACTTTGATAACAAGAGCTCTTAGTAGAAGCGCCCTTCAAATGCACTGTTGCACAGAGCATGAAGCTTGGAGCTGTGTCTGTCCCACTTCTCCGGTCTCATTGGATCTACACCGCTCCACCAGGAGAGTTGCTGATGCACCGATTTGCACTTAACTGCGAGACTCCCTCTGTTGCAAAACGGAGTTGCATCTTCATCTCCTTCAATTTTTTTTGCTCTATATGTCAGTTCCATCATACAATCGGAGTCTTGGATTGCCTTCATGGTTGCGTGTCTCTTTTGCACCTTGACTGGTTTATGTTGCTGTCATCTTCCTGTGGCCTCAAAAGTCCTCAAGCGCGCGCAAGTGAAGGCTCGAAGGCTTTTGCTTTGGGTCTTCTGCATCTGGTGAAGATACCTTCCTGCAAATTCCACCGCTTGTACATCCAGCTTCCACCGGTAAGAAGTGCAGTTGCAGACTGTTCTTGTAAGAGAGCGGTAACAGCCCCAAATGCAACCAGAAGCAAGGCAGAGCAAGGAATGTTGCACATGGGTCCCTGCTAAAAGAGCAAAAAATTCTTGCAAGAGCCAGATGAGCCCATGTCGTGCATGAGTTGAGCACCGTGCACAAATTCCGAACCATCACCCACACCTCTCACACCATAACTCTGCACAACTCAAGAAGTCCTGTTCAAATCTGGTGGAGATACCTTCCTGGAAATTCCGCCGCTCTTGTACCCGTTCATGCACTCCGGACTGTTCTTTGAGGGAACAGCAACAGCCGGTCTTGCAGACACTTGATCTGCTCTATTCAGAAATGCTGGAGTCACCTCTAGACAAATTTCTCTGTCTTTGTACGATCTCTTTTGTTGGTTACCTCAGCTGCACAGTTGTGGGGCTGTCGGGTGATCCATTTTAAGGCTCGCAGAACCCACCGCGGAAAGATCCCAACCGGAGGTGGTAGCAGCCGTCCGAAGGCCACAGAGCCGCGTGTAGAAGACCAGCGGACTGGGTGGGAAGCGACGGCTGTGCTTGCAGACCCAGAGGGACATTGCCCAGCGGCACCAAGAGTCGAAAAGTACCTTTGCAGACGCCGAATAAGAGAAGATTTGGAGGTCGAAGTCACTCCGTCTGGCAGAAAGAAGCCCACGGTGAAAGCCTTTTTTTCAGCCGTGCGGCAATTGGAATTTGTGGCTGCCCAATCAGAAAGGTGGGTACCTCCACTCTACCCGTACCTCTAGGAAACGCTGGTCATTCTGACGGACTGGGAAGATGCGCACGAGTTGCAGCAAGAGAGCAGGCTCATCCACTAGGATCCGTGCTCCTTCCCTCCCGTTGGACGCCGGGCGTCTGATCCAGTGCCACGGCGCCGGCCCGCGGGCTGGAAAGGTCGCTTGGATGCAGACATTGGATTGGGCTGCCACGTACGACTTCAGACCTGCAAGCTCCAAGAGGAACCACCACCGACCAGACTGCTGAATTGGGTCAGTGACTGCACTCGTTTCGTTTTTCGTTGTGCTTGAAGTGTTTTGCTTGGAGACAAACAGCTGAATGCCAGTTCAGGACGCTGAGTTGCGATTCTGCTTTTGGAGCAAGCAGTCCAGACTGCACTTACAGCTCAGCCAGCAGCCCACCTGCAAGTGCCACCAGTGGAAGTGTTCGGCCTTGAAGTCGAACGATCAAACCCTGGCGATGGAAGCCGCGCATGGTGTCGGCTTGGTGACTCTTAGGGCCAGGAACGCTGGAGAGACTAAGCGCGGGCCTTCAGCGAACGGGAAGATCTCGGCCCAGGCATTCAAATCCCGTTTATCTCCACTGAGCTGATGCCTCTCTCCATGAGGCCGATCAAGATACACTCTGTCATGGCTTTCGCTGCCTCTCAGAGCTGTATGCGCAGCGCAGTTCATTCCAACAACTAGAGTCCTATGACCATAGACATACGTCGTAGGGTCCATTTTCCAACTCTTTCCGCCGGTTGTGGACTTCTCTGTGGACTTGTAGACTTGTGCACGATCGAGAAACAACAGGCCCGGGGGCTGACCGTTGTTCGACGGAACTGGAACGGCGGCCGGAGCTCCGACTTTGGGTTCCACCGACTGTCTTGGACAGCTCTTTGGCGACGGCCTTTGCTGTTGTAGACGGTCGCTGAGGCCCTGTAGCTCATGTTGAACGGCCAACACCGGCAAAGCCTGTGCTAGCTTTTTTGCCTTCTTATCGAGTCGCCCTGTTTCACCGCTGTGACCGAGTGCAGAGGAAGGCCCTTCCAAGCATCCTAGAGAACAGCTTCCGGAGTTGGCTCCGTAATTCGAGCGTTCTTTTGGCCCATGTGTTGCAACGATGTCCGACGTGGAAGCACCTCCTTGTTCCTCCCCCTCAAAGAGTGGAGTTGCCGCAGGAGTGTAGAACGTCCTTCGTAAATAAATGGTCCTTCCTCGTCTGCCTGTTGCTGGGAGACTTTGTCCGCCCGTCTGGCCCGCCTGCGACAGGAGCGTCAGGATGCAAAGGTGTGGTATTGTCTGCGTGTCTACAAGATGTCTTGATTGTCTTTCGTCCAAAGCAGGTAGAAGCGGGCAGAGTCGCTAAGATCTTGAAAGCAGAGCAAAAACGACTTCGCAAGGCATGGTTCTGTCTGCTGCCCCGTCGAATGTAGATGTTTGAACTTGCCCAGGCCAAAACAGTGGCACGGCAGCTTTCTGAATCGCAGTACTTAACCCTTGTCGTTTCTCACACGATGGCGCAAATATATTTACCCGCGTTGAGCCCGGCACTGAGAGTGATCAGCGGTCAGTGAGCTTCGCTGTCGCCTCTCTGGTGTTGAACTGTTGCCCCAGCAGCGAGTATTTGTTGAGCAGTGACTAAGCTCTGGCAGCTTTTAGTACGTGAGTCAGTGAGTGTGAATGAGTGAGCTTTGCTGCGACGAACGGCTGCCTGCAGCGCGTAAATTCTTCTTCGGTGTCGGGTGAGCAGTGACCAAGCTTCGCTCTTTCTTTTCCAAGCTTCGCTCTTTCTTTTCCAAGGGAATGAATGTTTACGGCTTTGAGCCCGGCGTTGAGAGTGGTCAGCGGTGCGAGCCCTGCCGAAGCAGTGGGTGAGAGAGCTTGGCTGTGACCCGAACTGTTGCGTGGCAGCTAGTAACTTCTTCGTCTTCGGTTGAGCGTGAGCGGTTCAGCAGTGTGCAAGCCTTGTCTGAGGCAGGGCACGAATGGTTTACGGGCTTTGAGCCCGGCACTAAAAGCGATGACTCTGCGGAGTGGGGTTTGCCATCTGGCAATGAGGTCTGCCATCTGAGCCAGTGAATGTATGAGCAGTGCCCAAACTGTTGCCTGAGCAGCTGGTAAACTTTCCGGCTAGTCAGTGACGAAGCCTTGCTTTGACGTAATCCCAGCCTTCTTTTTCTGAAGGCCACAAAACGTGGTTGCGTTGCGGTGTAGGGTGTAGGGTTTAGGATGAGTAAGTGAGCCTTGCTGTAGTCCATGTGGGCAGCCAAAACTCTTTGTTGACATCTAGCAGGTTTTTCCGAATGCACGAATGTGAGCCCGTCATATCATGCTCATTCGCTTCTGAAATGTTGAGCCTGTTGCAAGGTCGAAGCTGAGCGCCGTAGTCTTTTACGTAGAGCAACGCGCAGCATGGGAAATCTGGATCCGAAATTGTCCGCTTGCAGAAAGCTAGGACAGGCAGACTCTATTGATCCGCCGCAGTTTGATTCGAGATTGTATGCTGCAGGGTGTGAGGATACAGACGAGGGAACCTGAACGAGCCCAGAGGTGGCGGGCAAATGATTTCACCCTTAGGACAAAGCCGGTGGTATAATACTCAGCTGCCAACTGAGTTTGATTGACTCCGGCATGTCTGGGACCTTCCACCGTTCTAATAGTGTTATACTACCCAAAGGGTGTGTAAGTGGGTTCCCTTGGTTTTTGCAGCAGATGGGGTGGGTTCCCTGTGGGTTCCCTTGTTTTTTGCAGCACTTCAGGTGGGCTACATATGGGTTCCCTTGTTTTTTGCAGCATTTCGGGTGGGTCTGTGTATGTTCTTCATTTAGCTTTCTTGTAGATTCCCATGGTTTTTGCAGCATGGACGGTGGGTTCCCTGTGGGTTCCCTAGTTTTTGCAGCATTTTTAAGTGGGTTCCCATGGTTTTTAACAATATCGACGGTGGATTCTCTGTGGGTTCCCTTGTTTTTTGCAACACTTCAGGGGGGCAACATATGGGTTCCTTTGTTTTTTGCAGCATTTCGGGTGGTCTGTGTATGTTCTTCACTTAGCTGTCTTGTAGATTCCCATGGTTTTTGCAGCATGGACGGTGGGTTCCTGTGGGTTCCCTAGTTTTTGCAGCATTTTTAAGTGGGCTCCCATGGTTTTTCACCGTCGATACGGTGGGTTCTCTGTTTGGTTCCCGGGTTTTTGCAGCGTTTGAAGTGGGTTCCCATGGTTTTCCAATAGGCTCTTTTGGCTTTTGCAGCATGTCAGCTGGGTTCCCTGTGGGTTTCCTTGTTTTTTGTAGCATTTTTAATGGGTTACCATGGTTTAACAGCATCGACGGTGGGTTCCCTGTGGGTTCCTTGCTTTTTGCAGCATTGCAAGTGGGTTCCCATGGTTTTCCCAGCATATATTGCGCAAAGGTCGGGGCGGGCTCCCTTGGCTCTTGCAGTGTGTCAGCTCGGTTCCCTGTGGGGTACATGTGGGTTCCCATGGTTTCTCCAGCTCGCGCATTATGTTTCAGAGAAGAGTGGAACTGAAGAAGATGTTCAGGACAGTGGCTGCAGGTGTGGCCCAGTTCCATCGCACATCTTGCGCTGCATTTGGATTTGCTGCTTTGAAGTAAGGCTGCAAAAAGCACGTCTGCTATCTGCAGTTTGGGTCGAGACCAAAGACGTTAAACAGGCTCACCTCTGATGCACATGAGGCTCGCCGCCCTCCTGTGGTAATGCTCTTGATAAGTTTGCTGCGGCTAAATGCTGGCACGCTGATGCGAGGATTTTGCGGCATCTACTGGTAGATGTTAATCTCAGCTTGTAGCTTCAACTGTTTCGATTGCTTGCTGTACGTGGGCTGTTTTTGCGCTGGGAAGCTCCACTTGCAGGAGCTCTTTTTTCCTACAGAATCGTAGGAAGCCTCGAAGGGCCTCCCCTGTGCGGGAAAGATCTTGTACGAACAAGAACAGAAGCACTTGTCTTGAAACGGCAGCCGATGGCAAGTTTGGCAAATTTTCCAAAAGTATCTCACATTTCACAGCATGTTGGCTTTCTTGGACGTTGATCCAAACAGCATGCGGAAGGAATTTTGTTTTTCCGTGCAGTTTTCCAGCTGAAACGGGTTCCAAAAAGCAGCTCTAGTCCGGGCACCGAAACGGGGCTCCCGATTTTGGCTTTCTTCGTTGGACATACAAGCTCACGCAATTCGGGGCCCCAGATTAGAGCTCAGATTTGGGAGCCATTTCTGGGGCCCAGTTATGCCGTTTTTTCGTCGAGCAGATGCCACATCTGCGTGCACAGCTGGCCGTTGTGTGCAACAGTATATAAACCTCGCCAGCTCTGTTTTGCATTTTGCCGGTGTTCCTTCAAAACTCAAAATAACAAGTGGAATGCTCGCAAACATGTGAACCTTGCAAACAGAACTTTCTCACACAGTGCGGGAAAGATCTTGTACGAACAAGAACAGAAGCACTTGTCTTGAAACGGCAGCCGATGGCAAGTTTGGCAAATTTTCCAAAAGTATCTCACATTTCACAGCATGTTGGCTTTCTTGGACGTTGATCCAAACAGCATGCGGAAGGATTTTTGTTTTTCCGTGCAGTTTTCCAGCTGAAACGGGTTCCAAAAAGCAGCTCTAGTCCGGGCACCGAAACGGGGCTCCCGATTTTGGCTTTCTTCGTTGGACATACAAGCTCACGCAATTCGGGGCCCCAGATTAGAGCTCAGATTTGGGAGCCATTTCTGGGGCCCAGTTATGCCTTTTTTTCGTCGAGCAGATGCCACATCTGCATGCACAGCTGGCCGTTGTGTGCAACAGTATATAAACCTCGCCAGCTCTGTTTTGCATTTTGCCGGTGTTCCTTCAAGATTCAAAATAACAAGTGGAATGCTCGCAAACATGTGAACCTTGCAAACAGAACTTTCTCACACAGAGGAGGCCCTTCCAAGCATCCTAGAGAACAGCTTCCGGAATTGGCTCCGTAATTCGAGCGTTCTTTTGGCCCATGTGTTGCAACGATGTCCGACGTGGAAGCACCTCCTGTTCCTCCCCCTCAAAGAGTGGAGTTGCCGCAGGAGTGTAGAACGTCCTTCGTAAATAAATGGTCCTTCCTCGTCTGCCTGTTGCTAGGAGACTTTGTCCGCCCGTCTGGCCCGCCTGCGACAGGAGCGTCAGGATGCAAAGGTGTGGTATTGTCTGCGTGTCTACAAGATGTCTTGATTGTCTTTCGTCCAAAGCAGGTAGAAGCGCGCAGAGTCGCTAAGATCCTGAAAGCAGAGCAAAAACGACTTCGCAAGGCATGGTTCTGTCTGCTGCCCCGTCGAATGTAGATGTTTGAACTTGCCCAGGCCAAAACAGTAGCACGGCAGCTTTCTGAATCGCAGTAATTAACCCTTGTCGTTTCTCACACGATGGCGCGAATGTTTTAACGCGCATTGAGCCCGGCACTGAGAGTGATCAGCGGTCAGTGAGCTTCGCTGTCGCCTCTCTGGTGTTGAACTGTTGCCCCAGCAGCGAGTATCTGTTGAGCAGTGACTAAGCTCTGCCAGCTTTTAGTACGTGAGTCAGTGAGTGTGAATGAGTGAGCTTTGCTGCGACGAACGGCTGCCTGCAGCGCGTAAATTCTTCTTCGGTGTCGGGTGAGCAGTGACCAAGCTTCGCTCTTTCTTTTCCAAGGGAATGAATGTTTACGGCTTTGAGCCCGGCGCTGAGAGTGGTCAGCGGTGCGAGCCCTGCCGAAGCAGTGGGTGAGAGAGCTTGGCTGTGACCCGAACTGTTGCGTGGCAGCTAGTAACTTCTTCGTCTTCGGTTGAGCGTGAGCGGTTCAGCAGTGCGCAAGCCTTGTCTGAGGCAGGGCACGAATGTTTTACGGGCTTTGAGCCCGGCACTAAAAGCGATGACTCTGCGGAGTGGGGTTTGCCATCTGGCAGTGAGGTCTGCCATCTGAGCCAGTGAATGTATGAGCATCGCCCAAACTGCTGCCTGAGCAGCTGATAAACTTTCCGGCTAGTCAGCGACGAAGCCTTGCTTGGACGTAATCCCAGCCTTCTTTTTCTGAAGGCCACAAAACGTGGTTGCGTTGCGGTGTAGGGTTTAGGATGAGTAAGTGAGCCTTGCTGTAGTCCATGTGGGCAGCCAAAACTTTTTGTTTACATCTAGCAGGTTTTTCCGAATGCACGAATGTGAGCGCGTCATATCATGCTCATTCGCTTCTGAAATGTTGAGCCTGTTGCAAGGTCGAAGCTGAGCGCCGTAGTCTTTTACGTAGAGCAACGCGCAGCATGGGAAAGCTGGATCCGAAATTGTCCGCTTGCAGAAAGCTAGGACAGGCAGACTCTATTGATCCGCCGCAGTTTGATTCGAGATTGTATGCTGCAGGGTGTGAGGATACAGGCGAGGGAACCTGAACGAGCCCAGCGGTGGCTGGCAAATGATTTCACCCTTAGGACAAAGCGGTGGTATAATACTCAGCTGCCAACTGAGTTTGATTGACTCCGGCATGTCTGGGACCTTCCACCGTTCTAATAGTGTTATACTACCCAAAGGGTGTGTAAGTGGGTTCCCTTGGTTTTTGCAGCAGATGGGGTGGTTTCCCTGTGGGTTCCCTTGTTTTTTGCAGCACTTCAGGTGGGCTACATATGGGTTCCCTTGTTTTTTGCAGCATTTCGGGTGGGTCTGTGTATGTTCTTCATTGAGCTTTCTTGTAGATTCCCATGGTTTTTGCAGCATGGACGGTGGGTTCCCTGTGGGTTCCCTAGTTTTTGCAGCATTTTTAAGTGGGTTGGTTTGCATGGTTTTTAACAATATCGACGGTTGGATTCATGTGGGGTTTCCTTGTTTTTTTTTTTGTTGCAACACTTGTTTTTCAGGTGGGCAACTTTTATGGGTTTGCCCTTGTTTTTTGCAGCATCTTCGGGTGGTCTTGTTGTATGTTATTCACTTTAGCCTGTCTTGTAGATATTTTCCCATGGTTGTGCCGCAGGACGGGTGGTTCCATGTGGGTTTCCCTAGTTTTGTGCAGCATTTTTTTAAGGGGTTTACCCCCAGTTTCACCGTCGATACGGGGGTTCTCTGTTTGGTTTCACGGGTTTTTTGCAGCATTTGCAAGTGGGTTCCCATGGTTTTCCCAATAGGCCTTTTTGGCTTTTTTCGTAGCATGTTCAGTGGGTCACTGTGGGGTTTTCCATAGTTTTGTGTGCCATTTGTTTTTTTTTAATGGGTTCCCATGGTTTAACAGCATCGACGGTGGGTTCCCTGTGGGTTCCTTGCTTTTTGCAGCATTGCAAGTGGGTTCCCATGGTTTTCCTAGCATATATTGCGCAAAGGTCTGGGCGGGCTCCCTTGGCTCTTGCAGTGTGTCATCTCGGTTCCCTGTGGGGTACATGTGGGTTCCCATGGTTTCTCCAGCTCGCGCATTATGTTTCAGAGAAGAGTGGAACTGAAGAAGATGTTCAGGACAGTGGCTGCAGGTGTGGCCCAGTTCCATCGCACATCGTGCGCTGCATTTGGATTTGCTGCTTTGAAGTAAGGCTGCAAAAAGCACGTCTGCTATCTGCAGTTTGGGTCGAGACCAAAGA